>ML814702.1:151199-168391 GCA_009831015.1 Picea engelmannii
GATATTATTATCATTCAGGTTTTGGAAAACAATATTTTGTCTAGATTTGGTTGTCCAATTAAAATCATTACTGACAATGCAACAACATTCAATTCCAAAAATATGGAAAAATTTTGCAGTGATTACAATATAACTCTTGGCCATTCCACAACTTATTACCCTCAAGGTAATGGGTTGGCTGAGTCATCCAATAAAATTTTGACCAGAATTATCAAGAAACTTCTGTAGGATAACAAAAACTCATGGCACAAGAATCTTATATATCACTATGGGCTGACATGATCACTGTTAAAAGTTCTATTTCCACTTCACCCTTCCAGATTGTGTACGACACATAAGTAGTTTTTCCTACTTCATTAGGATTGCGAGTGATGAGATTGCTACAGGAGCAATATTTTGAACCAGATGCCACTCAAAGGAGGATAAATGAACTAATCAATGTTCAAAAAACAAGAGAGAAAGCCTTCAACAACTCTCAACTCCACCAAGACAGGATTAAAAAAGATTTTGACAGGAATACTAAGGAAGATGATCTCAAAGTGGCAGATTTGGTGTTGAAGTGGGATGCCAAGAATGAATATAGAGGAAAGCATGGAAAATTTGACCATATGTGGTTGGGACCTTTCAAAATTGTATCATACCATGGAAATAATGCTTACGTTCTACATGAACTTAATGGAGATCTCATTGGTGGGGGACTTGTGAATGGCAGGTTTCTCAAGAATTATCTCGTTTAAATAAGTTTTCACCCTTTCCATTTCATTATATATAACCATTGTAGTTTTTCATTTGAATCATTCGAAATCAAATCAAAAAAAAATTGAAGCCCGAAGCGAAGTCCCTAAGTTTATGCTGAGTATAATTGGAGTTATGTGAACAAAGTTTCATGAATAAGTTGTTGATCGATTTAGTTGTGTGAGTTAAATAAATACCAATGGATAGGCACTTGGTCTTCCATTCTTTTCTACATCGTTAAGAGGATAGAATCCCCAGTTGGAACCCATGTTAGTCACCATTAAATTTTTACTGTGCGAAATCAAGATTTCAAAATCTAGCGGAACGCTAAATTTGGTTTGGAAGCCTGATAAACTGGGAAAGGGGCTGAATATGCCAGGGAAGGGATAAATCTAGTAGGAGTGCTAAGATGATCGGGTCCAAAGCATTGTGGATCGTGAGTTATCAATATCAAATGATTGAGAATGATTTCGGGGGAAAAGCTACACAGGGTTTAATTTTGAAGGGCGGTCCTGAAATTTAAATCGTGGTTTTCTCTCAAAGGTACGTGGCATCACTAGGTGAATTTCAGAACAAAAAGTGGGTTGCCTCAAACCACTTTCTCATTCCCTCGAAAAATGGAAAATTATAAAAGGACCTTTAGTCATTTATTATATTTGATTATTATTTTGAAAACTAGACCGTTAGAACCTTGGCGTGACTATCGTCTTCCACCTGCAGCTCAATGGTACACCAACTGTGCACCATTTCCGCCCATTTCCAGGTATTTATAATGTAACCATGGAGCCTATTAGAACCTTAGTAACAGAACAAGATCCTATGGAAAATGAAGAATCCCTAATTGACTGAGATGCATATTTTTTTTATGTTGACATCACTATTTCTCCTATCTCTGTGTCCAGAAGCAACATGTCCGATAAAGTAGGAAGATGTATATTGTTCCTTGAAGCAGTCCAGACCACCATAGTATCTTATGTTGTCGAAATAGTTTTCCCATTTCCTGAATTGGTAGGCTGGTGCGTCAAACAATATGCCCATGAAGAAACAATAATCATGAATAAACAAGGGCCCTTGGTCTTGTGCAGGATAGAAAAGATATCAATTTGAGAATCCCTCAGCATACCAGAGTCCTTTTCTGTAAATTATGAACCATTCGATGAAGAGAAGTTGATTAGGGTATATAGAGAGTGTCCATTAGAGGTCCCAAGTCTATTTTTGCAGCAAATTGTCAAACCCGGATAATTTTTTGAAAGTCTGTCCTTACCTATGAATGTAGATATAATGGTAATCGAGGTCCAGTGGGTCTGCTCCTTATTGAGTCAAATATTAGGTTTAGACAATGAGAAGTATGTGGTCAAAGTCATGCTCAGTTTCCTTTTGACCTTTTTTAAGTCAGAACCTGGTCTACCAATCCATTTCAACTTTGATCAATTCCTAGTTGATACTATTCATAAAAAACTAGTGAATTTTCACTCCCTGAGACATTTTAGATACTACACCTATCTGTTGAAAATTTTCCTGGAAACCAACAAGAGAGAATTTTCTAAAGCAACATTTGTGTCAACTAAATGTAAAAGAATTACATTACTTATCTTCACCAACAAAGTCATGTCCAAAGTTTATAGTTTGATTTTCAATACCAACCTACCTAGGGTTTTGGATGATATGAGATTCTATCTACAACCAAATCTAGAGAACATAGTGGGATATTGGGTATTATTCATGCATTCAACAGTAATATGGGTTTATGGTTGTCATGAATCCCCTTATCTATTGCCTATTTTTTCGAGTCCTAGTATCTTTGCCCTCGAACATCAGGAAAACAATTATATTTGAAACAGAGCATTTCCTGAAATTTCACAAGGCCTCCAACCTTAAGTTCCCTTTTGTCATTGGCCCCTTTATTGTTAAAACTAGATCATGTTTATCTTAGGTTCAAGCAAAGCTCAAATATTTTGGTTTTGCACAATTATAAGGAAAAAGGTATGATCCACACCAAATCATATCCAAAAGAAGACAGATGAACAAACATGCCCCTTATGAGCATGAACATGTTGAGGATTTTGATAAGCTAGCTAATATAGAGATCTATGTTGATATAGAAGAAAACCTACAACAGTTCAAACACAAAAATCTCCTCAGAAGATGATAATAAAAGTTCCTAAGATGAGTGTTTACAACAAGAGAAGCGGTTCATAGGCCATGGGAATCAATGATCAACAGACTGCTCCAAAGAAGATGAAATTTATAGAGCCAACACAGATTATGGATTTGGAAGAGGAAGAGTCCAGAGACCAAGAAACTATAGATATGGTGGAAAGTGGTACTGGCACTGTAGAGGTTGAAAAAGAAGGTAAACTCCAAAGTGAAGGTATCTCAAGAAATTTTAGTCAGTTTATCAGTCTAGAGAGGATTTGGAAAAACAATATGCTGAGAAGGGAATCACAACTCTGGGTGAGATGAGGGATTTAGTCCCTGAAGTGGAAAATATTTCTCATCATAAATATTCTCTGTTCACAGTAAAGGATGTTAAAAAGAGGACCTTTAACATTGCAKTTGCAGATGAAGACAAAGTTTCTGAGATAAACATAAAATATGACAACATAAGTGCTCCAGACAAGGTCAAATTCCWCAAACAAACTAGTGACATGCTATATTTTGATTACTTGAGCTTAAGTTTGAAGAATTCAAAACTATCATCTTATGCAATAAAATTGGAAGGAAAAATGTGGCAGGAAAAGGAATCTAGTAGAGCTTGGAAGACTCAGGTMAGGAKATTGGAATATGAAGGCCCCCAATGGTTGAAATATTCATTGGATGAGAAAGACAAATTAATTCAAAGTTTGAAGAAGAAATTGAAAATGCCTTCTACAGGGCATCCACAAACAACAAAATTGGTTTCTCTAGAACAGGAGAAGGAAACACTTTGTCAAGAGACACTAGGCTACAAGGCTAGGGTGTTGTATCTAGAACAAGAAAAGGTGAAATGGCCACAAGAGCAGACATAATTGCTAAAGAAGGTTGTGGTTGCAGCTCCTACTGCATAAATTAGGTCAAACACTGAAGGACTTGTCCAGGCTATGTCACAAGTTAGCTTGAAAAAAGGAGAAATCAAAGGGATGAAATGAAGCATGAATTGCATGCAAAGGATGAAAGGATAACTCAATTTCAAAAGGAGAATGAAGTCTTGCAAGAGAGAATAAATAAATTGAAATTAAGGTTAAGAGGCAAAGGTCTGTCACAGGGGGCCAAGCATATCATCTGGGACTCTATAACTGTTGAAGCTTCCAAATTCAGATCACATTTAAATTTCATTAATGATAAATATAGCATATCCATTACAGCCATAAATAGGTGCTTTGTTGTGAATGAAACTTTAGAAAAGAAACCATCAGAATGGGCCCAGAATGCCATAAATCTAATCAACGTTGTTCCTACAGCAGACCTTCAGACTATTGGGGTTAAAGACAGAACTACATTGATTATCTGGGACATGAGGGTTATTTCTAAACATAACCTATTGAAATAAGTCCAAACTAAGGCAACACAGATGGAACAAAGTGTACATTAGTTCAAAGATTTATTTGAAGAATTGTTTACCAAAGTTTTTTCACCATTTTGGGATGGCAAGGGAAAATCGTATGATCAGGAAGAATACAATGCTCATTTGAATCAGTGCAGAATGGATCATTCTAAGTTTGAAACCCTAGATGAAAATCTGAAAGGAGATACTTTAGTTGAGCATATGATTACAAACTTTGAAATTATGAATTAGTTTAAGGTCGTCAAGCTTGTACTGCTAGTCATGTCATATGCTTCTTGCATTGACCTAGAGATTTTGATAAAGGAAATGATAGATTATGTTATTCCTTCTGACTTGCAATGGAAGGAAATAGTCTGCTTGGGTAAGACAAAATGTAGTTTTCCGGGGCCCAGTAAATGATGTCCAGATGTCAATGAAAGACAACAAATCATATGGAGGGTTGAGATAGAGTTAGAGGGAAAAGAAAGGGACCAAAATGCAAGAGGGTCCAGAATCCGGATCAAGAAACGTTTTATTTCTGATCATTGTAATTGATTTCAAAACCGAAACATTTTATTGTTGATCATTGTAATCGATTTCAAAACCGAAACGTTTCTTTCTTATCATTGTAATCGGTTTCAAAACCGAAACGTTTCTTTATAATCATTGCAATTGGTTTCAAACCGAAGGAACTCAACTTGTATAAATATTAGGAGTTCCAAATGTATTAGTGGTTGGAAGAAGTGCAAGGGCACGATTTTAGCTATTTGGAACTTGAATGTAATTTTTTGAAGCTGAATAGAATGCACATGTAGATGTCCTGAATTTTCCATGAAACGATTCTAATGGTGGTGGTCTGAGATTTGTCTTCTTTCTTCGTATGTATTTCCTATGTTCTTGATTTCATTTTCATTGTCTTCTATTTAAATGGGAAGTTAAAGGCCCATAATTCATCTTGGGATTCTCTCGGATTAAGAAATTTAAACTATGTTAAGTTCTTCCTAACTAAGTCAGAATTCATTTTATTTAATGCTCTGATGCAATTATATGTTTTTCTTTTCTTCTTACACTCTGAAAATTACAATTTATAACTCGGATTCATTGCCTCATTTAGCCTTTATCCTTTGGATAGTTATACCTACCCATCAGTGCTTCCATTTGTTTTCATAATTTTGACTTCATAGCCCTAGGTGCCCCTCCCCTTCCTTGCCAACGAAATCATAAAAAAATCTTCAAAGAAACAAAACCTAGACATTGACTTGTTAAAGAAAATTCATCTGTTAAAGACTGAGTGACAGGATAGAGCCCTCTCTGAGCTGTGTATGCTAGTACCCATCTCCAAAGTGGTTTTTAGGTTACCTTGGTCATTTTTTTTCTCGGCCAGAAAAAATTTGCAGAGTGCTAACATGACCCATCAAATTTATTGACCTCGACGAGGGGAAGATGAGGGTCATGTTGAAAGGACTCGTATTGAAAATATAGAGAATGAGAGGAATCAACAACATTTGGTTGGTTTGAGGAGGAAGGACCTGAAGGGAAGTTCAACAAATGGTTGACAACATACTGGAGGTTGTTCAATTGGTTCATGAAGTTGGCTTCCATGGTGTCAAATTTGTGCTTGACGTTTGTCTCAAATTGTGCAAGGCAGGAATTGATAGAGGCAATATCAGATGTCAAGTGATTGATGGAAGATTGCACGTCTTGGTTGCAAGTGGTGTTCATTTGGAGAGGGAAGTGCGAGTAAGGAAAAATGGGTGGGTGGGACCACAAAAAGGACTTATAGGTGATAGGTACCACAACGATTAGGGTGAGAAGGGTGATATAATGTAATAGGTGGAAAAATAAGGAAGTTGAGAAGGGTGTGGGTCCACTAAAAAAAAAATGTTAAAAATGAAAGGTATGAATGCGATCAGGGAGAAAAGGGGAATCCAATGGGATAGGTCACAAATAAGTGTGTCTGTGGGACCACTGTACTTTTTTTTTTTTTTACTCCTACGGAGTTATACTCTAGCCTAAATAATACTTCAATGACGAAATGCCCAAATGATTAAGAGGAAGAAATGTGTAGTAATTCCGCAACCAGAATGCAGAAGGCACAGTTGCACGGCAATAGATATTATATGTTCTGTTTTTGTTTCCATCCCAAGGGTTAGGGTATTCATGGTTTCTATAGACAAGGGTTTTCCCTATGTTATAACTCTATGATATATGTGCAGGGTCCAACAATAGTACTCAGCCCAATATCTCAGGGCACCAACTAAGGAGGCTAGACCATTCCCTTAGCCGTACTACCCGACTACTCGAGTATTAGAGAGTATCTTCCCAAGTGTTGTTCTCGGTGGAACTATAGCAGTTAGGTGACCAATCAATTTATCTACAGAGGGCTTCAAGAGATCTAGGCCGATCCATATACAGGTGTTGTTTGATGCGCTACTACTCGAAGGGGTACCAACATGGGTTACAAGGGTGGCCAACAAATGTGCGCTTAGGTACCACTTGTATTTCATTCATGTATGACTCCCTGACCATGGGTTTATACGCATAACGACAGATCTCTGTATCTTTAAGATGCCAGAATATGTCTCTACCCTGAAAAAAAAATTAACCCACAATTTTATGTCGAGGAAAGTGCTCTAATACCACTTGTAGTATTCTAGATATAAAATAGTATGCAGAACATAAATATTTTAGCTAGAAGTGGATGAACAACAATGATATAACCAAAACAATACTAGAAAAATACCATAATAACAACATAAATATCACCTTGATTAATGATATCAATGTTCACTTGCCTCTTTGAGGGGGAAACCTTCAGCAGAGCAATGCTCTATTACAATAATATCCAAGAAAAAACTTATCATACCCTCTACTCATATTTATATTAAATCTATCTATCCAAAAGAACAATATAGAGGAAGATCCTTCTTGAAGCGGAAGCTTCTATTAGGTCTTCTTACAATTGACTTATCCTCCTTATTTCTAGGCCTTATTAATATTGACCTTTATTACATGGAAATATATTATTATACCCACTTGAAAGGTTATGTAGGTTAGGTCCCTAACAATCAATGACATGGATCTTTAAAGTATGAGTATCATCCTCCAGATATTCCAAATAACCCACGAAGTATTTATTTCTACGACGGTTCACCATCGACGACGTTGTAAAGACATTGTCGTTGATGCTTTCACATTCGAGAACATTAGAATGTCGGAGGCCAACTACCGACAATATCATTTAAGGTCACATGGGTAAGGATGTGTGGGGGATAAGTAGTTGTAGATGGTTTCAAATTTAAATAGGTTTCAAGGAAGTTGGGGGGGAATTGCAGAAAGGGTCTATTATGATGGATTCAAGTAGCAATGGAAGACTATGCATCAAATTCATTTATGCATATGCATACAAGCATCAATCTCAAAAGTGAATAACCATTAGGGTAGAAATAATAGTACCTTGCAAAATTTTGGTAGTATGGGTACCCACTAAAACTCGAGAGCTTTAGTGGGATGTTCTGTCTATCACACCCCTTTCACACCCTCTCCTCTCAATCTCCATACTTAGTCATTTTCCCGTTCCTCACATAACTCATTACTATCCATCTCCACACTTAGCCAATTTTAAACTTCCTCTCTTATCCCTTCACTTATCCTCTCATCTCATACTTAGTCATTTCTCTCACATTCCTTACTCTTTTCTCCATACTTATCCATTTATCTCTTTCCATTATACTCTCCATACTTAACCTATTCCATATTCCATACTTAGCTACTTTTATGTTCATTTTTAATTTTTGTTTTCCATTATTTCATTTTCCATTTTATTTTTCTATTTTCCATTTCCTTTCTTTTTCTATTTTCTATTTTTATTTCTTATTTTCCTTTTCATTTCCATATTTCACATATATCTTTCCATCTTTTATTTCCATACTTCACACAACTCCATGACTTACATCCCTAACACTTAGTCAATTCTTAATATTACCGCAGGTCTTCATGAATTTTATGACTCTTACATATACCCCACACTCCTTCTCATCCATAGTCCCAATCCTCCCAATTCATCTCCTCCCTCAAGACTTCCCTCAACACTTAGACAATTTTACAACTCCTTTTTTACTAATTATTATCTCATCCACCATCCTTGTACCATATTCTTGATCCTCCCGATCTCTCTCCTTCCTCAAGACTTCCCTCAACACTTGTAAATTTTTAAAACTCCTTTTTTACTAAGTCTTACCTCATCCACCATCCTCCTAATCCCACTCGTCCATGGTCCCAATTGTGCAAAGTTCTGACACTTAGACATTTTTAAAACTCCGTTTTTACTAAGTCTTACCTCATCCACCATCCTCCTACTCCCACTTGTTTTTGGTCCTTATTGTGCGTAGTCTCGACACTTAGACATTTTTACAACTCCTCTTTTACTAAGTCTTACCTACCCCACCATTCTCCTACTCCTGCTCCTATTGTGCATAGTCCCACCACTTAGACATTTTTACAACTCATTTTTTACTAAGTCTTAGCTCATCCACCATCCTCCTACTCCCGCTCGTCTATGGTCCCAATTGTACATATCCCCACAAACTCTTAATGCTTAGTATTTTTACCATTTACAACTCCCTCTTACTAAGACTTACCACAACGTCTAACCACAAACCTGATCCCCCTACCTCTGCATTCATGTTTGTGCATAGTCCCGATTGTGCATAACCCTCATTTATTTTATTATTATTTCTTGATAACAATTCTTATCCTAAGTTTATTTCCCTTTATTTATGGGCACATCCTCCAATGAAACATGGTAGTGAAGACCTATTATACATAGACATGTGGCAGTGGCATGGACCTACCCCTGGGTCACATGTGGCAGTAACATGAACCTGCCCCTAGGTGACACATGGAAGTGACGTGTAAATACCCTCATATGACAAGTGACAGTGATTTGGACCTACCCCTGGGTGACCAATGGATGAATAGAGATGTCTAGACAATTAGTTGGCACGATGATTGGGTAATGATGTGGCAGTCAAAATATACATTGTGCATAAGATATGTGGAATTATATGGCTTCCCTATACCTCACATACAAATAACATGGAGATGGAATTTCAATATAAATATTTCAAGAGAACTATCCCACAATACATGTGGGATAAATAATTATAATTTGAAAGTAAGGGACAAGGTTTACCCACGAACTAGATCAATGGTGATCGAGTCTCCATCTTCTGGAGCTCATAACGTTTGATCTAGATGTTCGTTTTGAGAAAATGATACCTCGTTGGAAAGGTAAAGAGTTGAAGAACACTCTAGAATTGGCTTAAAATGATGAATTTTTTGGAAGATTGGTTGTTGTCATTGATGTCAACCCTAGTCATTGGTTTTGGACCGTAAGATTGATGAAGGTATTTGGACATGAAGGAAAGTGCACATGCAGACACAAAACCCATGGATGGATAGTATACATCATGTTGTTTCGGGTGGTAGGTGACACATCATGTGGATCCTCATGGTTGAAGAGAAATGAATTTTTGAAGATGACAAAGTGAATTGAAGAAGGAAGTACAAGTCATCCCTGAAGACAATTAAAGAAACTAATTACAAAATAAGAAAGTGTCAGGTCGGCCCTAATGTTAAAAGGAAGTGACATAAAGGGTATAAATACATATCATTATACATTCATTTTATACACACAAGTAGAATTTCAGAGGAAATCTGAAGTAAAGAACGCTGGATTTCTAGGGACGATGAAGTCTTTTGGTGATGTGTTCTAAGGTATGTTATTTACAAGCCATATTACCATTTTTGCTATAACATTTTTTATAGAACAATTCAGATTGTGAAATCGATATGGTATTGAGAATACATATCTAGGTACTTGTGGTAAAAATTTCAGCTCTTTATTCTCTATAATTATGGAGATACAATCTGTGGAAGATAGGGTTTTTTACTACTCCCGAAGCTAGTCATAATCATGTGTTCCAGGTAAAAAAATCATAACTTCTTCATAGAGAATCCAACTTAAGTGAGACCAATTTCATTGGAAATATTACGGTTTTTAGTTTCTTGTGTGCGAGTTTCAGTATCTGATGTTAAATATTGAGCGTAGGGTATTCTGTACAAGTTAGATCTCCTGAATAAACCGGAATTGACTAAGGTCTACAATTCTCTCTGTTAGTGCTAGAAGTTGTCCCTAGACTGCTATAGGGTCAAGCTTAGCACATCTTTAGTTATTGCAATGATTTTATAAATAAGGATGTGTTTTGGGTTTTGAAAGAAGGTGGATCAGGTAGATGGAAAGAGAAAGAATAAGAGAAACGGGCTAAATGCAGATCAGTTAAAACACCATTGGGCATGGAGTAAAGTAAACACCTTGTTGATCGAAGGCAATCAAATTTCATATCAAATAAGAAGTTTATATGAAAATGGGTAGAACAATAGGGAATAAACGAAAAGTAGAATACCCATCAAACCAAGATTGTCTTTGTCAAATGGATAAAATGGTACTTGAAACAAAACACACAAATAGTAGGCAGTCACAACAAAATCTTTACTGCTCTAGAATCTATTATCCATGGGCAACCATTGATTCTCAATGTCTTCAATTCGTTCAAGCAAGATGAAAAACAGAGTGTAAAACAAGGAAGATGAAAAAAAGAGTGAAAAACAAGGGAAATCACAATCTGATAAAAACAATTGTCATAGATCTTTAATGTCAGAAGAGATCACAGAGTAAGATGCCCTCGGGCTTACAATAACAAATACTGGATGGCTATCTCATTAAAATATTCTCAGGCCTCACCTTCTCGGGTCTCCACCTCTCTCTGTCAAAATGTTTTGGCTTTATAGTCTTACAATGATTAATTAAGATCCTTGAAGAAGGGATCAAAAATTAACTAAATACAATCTAGTTACAATAGATGAGATTAGATCCTAAAGAGATGGATCTGAAAAGACATTTGTCAAACTAAATCAAAATGTCTTATTAAAAACTAGGAATTTAAATCCTAAATACAAAGAATAAAATATTTATCAAAACGTGACTCGACCCTTAAACTTCCACCTAGAATTGGAAATTGATTTCCATCTCTTTGACTGTCTGCCACATGTCCTAGAAATAATATTTTGACTAAAATTTTTACCACCTGTGACTTCCCTCCTAGAAATGCTCATCAAATCGATATGCTGCCACCTATTTTCCACTTTAAAAACTGATAAAAGAAGCCTAGAAAACTTTCATAACCTGTACCTTCATATAAAATTTATCAAATCTGTGTGTGCTAGGAAGGGAGTTTTACAATAAAGGGGTACATGGTAGCCTGGATTGTAGCAGCATGATACATCCTTTATCGACCCTTTTGGAAATCCTCCATTCACGCTTTCATTCAACCTCTCTTCGTTAGACTCTACGGCAACAACTTTGATGTCTATTTTCAGAATCATGGAACTTAACAACAATATCACTATTATTGAAATCCAGCGCAATCCAACCATTTCCATCTTTTTCGATTCCATGGCCATTAGGTTGATTTATAAGAAAGATAAAAATATATAGGATAACGAACCCAAACTTTGCTTCAAAAATGTCTATAGAATCGAAATTGAAATAGGGATCTTCACTCTATCTCTGAATCAATTGTTCTCTTCTCCTCTTTTGAAGCACCTAATGTAAGAATCTCCAACATTTATGTGATTTCTTGAACCACATGAGCATGCCCTGTTGTTTCTAGTGACCAGTGTAGTGGAAATATGTTATCCACATTCTCAACAGTGTCATAAAAAGCAATTTGTGTACATTAACGGAAGACAATAATTGTTCAACAGATGGCATTGCTTCTGCCTTTGGCTCAAATTATATAGTATGAAGAGAATTAATTAGAGGGTGATCAAACAACGTAACGATGTGATATTGGCTAAAACCAACAAGAGGAACCTGATGCTCCAAAGAATATAAAAAAGCCTCTTTGCAGATGTCTGGGTCTAAATTTCTATTATAAAGCTCCAAGCCTCATTTTCCATAAACAAGCGATCCCTTGACATGACTTGTTGTTGTGTTATTGTGGACAGGTTGCAATCGGAAGCAATTTGTCACCTTCATGATGAATTTTGATTATCAGAGCAGATGGAAATGACTTCTTGTTGGCAAAAACTAATTCTTCGAGAACAGATGGCAATGATTGTTGTTGGCAAGACAAATTGTTCCTTAGCCAGGATAACTCCTCCTCATCATGGCTTGGTGTGGTGCTAGTGCATTGTGTTTGACTTGACTGGTGTGATGTGGATGTAATTCATGATGTTGCTTGACTAATGCTGGCATATGTGGTTGATGCAGATTTCGAGTGCTTTACTTGTGAGCTCTTGATTAATGTTTAGAAAATGGCCCCAAAACTTTGACTAAAACAAATAACTTTGCATAAAGACCTGAGAACATAAAACTGACCACAAAAGCTAAAATGGATTAATGAAATCATTTTTATTTGCTAGAGAAACTGCATTCCAATCCATAGGCATGAATATTTCCATTAAAAACATAAGCAATCTATATATGGCCCGAAAACGAATCTGGCGAAGGTTTCAAGAAATAATATGATGCTTTATAATGGCGTTGCAGGAATGTCCCTTTTCTAGTAGCGTGCATGTCATGACCAAAAGTCCAAATTTTAATAATGTGAATTTGAATACTAACATTGGCTCCAACTGGGGATGATGCTCTCCCTGTGAGGCATCAAGAACAGGCAGACCACTGTGCCATTTCCTCTATGCATCTGTGCAATGCAACCTGCAAACTTTTACCTCCGAAAACATCCACATTTATGCTATGCCTAGTCCATGGGGTTTGTGGAGTCATTCATACTGTCACCAGATCTCTGCAATCTTTATTCAAACTCTGAAAAACAACATACTACAATAAACTAACAAACTAAAAAGAATCTACCTGCTCATATGACGAGATTAATTACACACTACCTACTCTATCCAACTACTTCCTTTAGATCAAGTAAAAACAGGATTCCTATGAAGCCATACAAGTATTTTTCTAATTGGTGAAACTCTTGATCTAGTTCTGACAAATAAAGAGACCCATAGCATATCAATGTGAAATGGAAAAGTGAAGCAAAGCCAACCCTCGCTGAGAAAGAATAATTTTTCATTCGAAGTTCTTGAAAACTCCATATAATCAACAAAAGGATCATGAAAGCCACAAAGAAAAACCTCTTCCTGTTGTTTCAGCTGAAGATCAAAAGGTCTCTACATATATTCTTTCTGATAATGGTTGCCACCTTCAGCTATTTGCAAATCTGAACATGATTGCAAGATGATTTCACTGCTACTCAATTCTTGTTTGATGTCTTCTTTGTAAGTGATACTAGTTTTCTGTTCATGAGATATTAAACTGAACTCTTCAATAATGCCAATCCCAACCTGCTTAATATATTCTGAATACGGTGAACCATTAATATCGTATATTGGCTTATTGACTTCCAGAAAAGAATATGTTACAGCTAGTGAAGGAATAGGCTTAGTAAATTGTTCATAAAAATCCTTCAGGTCTCCATCACTACCTTCCTCAACTTCTGATGCATAGTTGTCCTATACAGGTTGGTTTCTCCTTAAGTTGTCAAAATTTTATGTGGGGATCTTCTCTTCTCCATCTGAATACTCATCAAAGGTAGGTTGATCTGAAAGGTTTCCTGAGATCTGAAATTCAGAGACCTTTGCTTCACGACCATAATGAAAGAATGAGTGCATATTTTCTTCTTGATCACCTTTGAAAATTTGACCATACGATACATATGAAACAAGACCAAATGTATTTATAACTACTGGTGGTTCTTCCTCATCAACAGTAAGGTATTCAATGATAGTTTTTTCAGTTAATGATTGATCCTCAATCAGATTATCAACAATAAATTGCTCATGAGGATAAAAATTCGGATGATCATCAGAATCATTATGAGAACATTTAAAATTGTCTTCACAAATTACAGGGTGCAACCTTTCATGAGGTATATCGTGTATCATCTCTACTGTCTATTGAATATAGGATTGAAATTGTTCACAACAATTCTCAAAAAATGTATCAACAAAATAATACCTTTTACAATGCTTGATGAATATTGCATGGAATTCCCTCAAGGAAGATATGCTCGATGAAGGCAAGGACCGATACCACTATCGTGCATCGCCCTCTAATGAATACATAAACATTTTCATATGAACATCCTCGTGATGTAGATCTAGCTGATCTATGTATTCATGAAAATTGACGAGGTGATCTGATGGATTATCCTCCTTGCTTTCTTTGAAACGTGGAAGGCAGTCCCCCCAAATATCTATAGTGGGAACAGTATTAGGGAAACCAACAATATCAACAAAATTGAATGGAGCAAACCTCATAGCCACAATGGCTTTCATCCGATCATTTGATGTCATTCTGGATCTTCTCCAGTGGAGTTGTTGATGGATTGTTGAACAGTGGAGTCACCATGGTGAAAAATATGTAGTCAATTATGTGCCCTCTTCTTCTTCACCATCAAGAAGTAGATTTGATCGATGTCATTCTTCCTAGGGAAGATGTCTTCATTCCTTCGTCCCCGACAATGGTGCCAAAAGATGTTACTGCTAGAAGTTTCCCCTAGACTACTATAGGGTCAATCCTAGCACATCTTTAGTTATTGCAATGATTTTATAAATAAGGATGTGTTTTGGGTTTTGAAAGAAGGTGGATCAGGTAGATGGAAAGAGAAATAATAAGAGAAACAGGCTAAATGAAGATCAATTAAAACACCATTGGGCATGGAGTAAAGTAAACACCTTGTTGATCGAAGGCAATCAAATTGCATATCAGATAAGAAGTTTATATGAAAATGGGTAGAACAATAGGGAATAAACGAAAAGTAGAATACCCATCAAACCAAGATTCTCTTTGTCAAATGGATGAAATGGTACTTGAAACAAAAAACACAATTAGTAGGCAGTCGAATCAAAATCTTTATTGCTCGATAATCTATTATCCATGGGTAGCCATTGATTCTCAATGTCTTCAATTTGTTCAAGCAAGATGAAAAACAAAGTGTTAAACAAGGAAGATGAAAAACAGAGTGAAAAACAAGGGAAATCACAATCTGATAAAAACAATTGTCATATATCTTCAATGTCAGAAGCGATCACAGATTAAGATGCCCTTAGGATTACAATAACATATATTGGATGACTATCTCATTAAATTCTTCTCAGGCCTCACCCTCTCAGGCCTCCACCTATCTCTGTCAAAATGTTTTGGCTTTATAGTCTTACAATGATTAATTAAGATCCTTGAAGAAGGGATCGAAAATAGACTAAATCTAATCTAGTTACAATAGATGAGATTAGATTCTAAAGAGATGGATCTGAAAAGCCATCTATCAAACTAAATCAAACTATCTTATTAAAAACTAGGAATTTAAATCCTAAATACAAAGAATAAAATCTTTTTCAAAACTTGACTCAACCCTTAAACTGCCAGCTAGAATTGGAAATTAATTTTCATCTCTTTGATTACCTACCACATGTCCTAGAAATAATCCTTTGACTAAAACTTTTACCACCTGTGACTTCCCTCCTAGAAATGCTCATCGAATCGAGATGTTTCCACATGTTATCCACTATAAAAACTGATAAAAGAAGCTTGGAAAACTTTCATAACCTGTACCTTCATATAAACTTTATCAAATCTACAAGAACACGGTATCCACTTAATGTCTGCATGAATGAACATTTCACTAGTGTCTACACAGTTCAAATCTCTAAGCAGTTTTAGAAGATTCTTTGCACTATCTACATCACCATAATTATCAAAATGTTTTAGAATGGCTAGCACATTGAGAGGCTTTGGGTTCCATGGCACAACTTTTCCAACCGATGCAGATTTCTCTAGTGCTACTACAGCCTTCTCAAATTTCCCATTATGTATATATCCTTCAACCAGTATTTCCCAGGTATTGAAATTTGGTTCGCCCCCTCTCTTTAAGAGATTTCCAAGAAGAAATTATGATTTTTCCAAGAACCCTTTCTTGACACAAGCCCTTAGAAAGATATTGGCCATTCTAACATCATATCCAACACAAATAGTCTCTTTACCTCCTCCAAAGAATATTCTGCCTTGTCAAGGATGTCAGCCTTTATGTATGCAGTTGCCAGAGTGTTATAAATGGTCTAGTCTGTGTTCACATTATTGTCGTGTTTAACCTCATATATTACCTCCTCCATTTTTTTCAAATCTAATTCCTTTAGGTTTTCCACAATTGCTTCTGCTTTTGCAGTCATGTTCTCTCTAAAATTGTGATCCACTACTAGTGGATATGAGGAATGATAAGAGGGTGATGATTTGAGAATAACTATGCATAATAGGATGAGGACGATGGGAATGTGTTGGGCAGGGAGTTTTACAATAAGGGGGTACATGGTAACCTGGCTTGTGGCAGCACGATACATCCTTTGTTGACCCTTTGGCAATCCTCCATTCACGCTTTCATTCAATCTCTCTTCGTTATACTCTGCGGTAGCAGCTTCGGCGTCTGTTTTCAAAATCGTGGAACTTAACAACAATATTGATATTATTGAAATCTAGCACAACCCAATCATTTACATATTTTTTGATTCTATGGCCATCGGTTTGATTTATAAGAAAGATCAAAATATATAGGATAACGAACCCAAACTCTGCTTCGAAAATGTCTACAGAATCGAAATTGAAATAGGGATCTTCGCTCTATCTTCGAATAAATTGTTCTCTTCTCCTCTTTTGAAGCACCTGATGGAAGAATCTCCAGCATTTCTGTGAGTGTCTGAACCACACTAGCACGCTCTGCTATTTCTAGTGACTAATGTGGTGAAAATATGTTATCCACATTCTCAGCAGTGTCATAAAAAGTATTTTTTGTACATTAAC
>ML814702.1:192205-209837 GCA_009831015.1 Picea engelmannii
AAATGTAAGTGACCGACACCCCACTATAAGATTAGAATTTAAAACGGAGTAGGTTTAAAAATAAAGGAAAGGGCAAACATGGAGAAAATCTTTGGAAAGCAAAAATTAGAATTTAAAAAGGAGTAGGTTTTAAAATAAAGGAAATTCCAAACATAGAGAAAATCTTTGGAAAGCAAAGAATAACTGCCTACCTAGCTCTAGACACACAAACCATTCTCTAGCTACCTACCTTAGGTAAATCATTCTCTAGCTACCTAGCTCTAGACACACAAAGCATTCTCTAACTACCTACCTACCTTAGGTAAAGCACTCTCTAGTTACCTATCTCTAGACACACAAAGAAAAATGTCTTGTTTGTCCTTTTTGTTTTAACTTAACTTTCTTGTTTTCGTTGAGTTTTGTCTTCCAACTTTAACTCACTAATACTATAAAGTCAATTATCCTTTATAATATACATACTAATACCATAAGTCAATTATCCTTTATAATATACATGCAATTTGATCTTTGTTTTCAATTTCCAATACCCACTATCTAATCCATGTTTAGAGAAAATATTCCTAGGTTGTCAAATGCGTGTCAATGTGTGTCATGTTCGGGGGTATGAATACTTTGAACCAACTCTTTTCTCCATGAACCCATAACTAGATAGTATGCACGTGAACATTTTTATTTTAAAATTCCAACAAATAGGTCTCCAGAGTGTGCATGGCCAAGCTTGGTTTATATGCCATGTTTTCAAATTCATGTATATTCTTTCAATCAAATTTACACACAATTTATTTATTTATTCAATTAAATTTATACAAATTTTTTGTTTTGTTTAATATAACTATGGAAATTTATATTAATAAAACTACAAGTGTGTCTAAAGCGAAATTACATCACAATTCTATTTTAAAATTTTAAACCAAAAAAATATCAACTATATTCCTATAGCATAGTATGTCTCTGTCTTTATACAAAATTTATTAGTATTTCTTGACAATGTCTTTATACAAAATTGTTTTTATACAAAATTTATTAGTATTTCTTGACAATGTATATTCTGTAACATAAACCTAGAATTCTAACTATCTTGAAAAACATGATACTTAACAAAAGACACGATGACTAGTTGCTTCTTTCAGGCCTATACTTAGAGGTTCAAGGTCATACTTTACAATTTCCCTATCTTCAGCCAATTGTGCACCATTGTTACTTCCTTTGGCTCCCTCGAGTTGAATTAACTAACCGTATTTGAGTAGAAGCCCCATATTGACCTCCCTTGCAAAAATTTAAGACCATATTTTTTAGTAGATTTTGTTATGCTTCTATGACTTCTATTTGTTGCTCCTATTCCACAAGAGTCCCCATATTTGGTAGTATATGACATGTGACCTAGTGTTAATTCTCATTGACTTTTGAAGTGATTGTAAATAAAGAAGTCCTATTGCATTAGATATAATGTTCCTCATGGTTTCTGAGCACTCTTTTAATTTCCTAAAGCTCTGTATGATTCATCAGATTTGCACAACTACCAATATCTCTAGCCAGTTCCAAGTTCCCAATTCTACCTAGATACCAAATTCCTTGCAACACATATAGGTCCCACACAATGCATGTAATTCATGTGTTCTCGAATAGAAGACACTTCCCAAAATACGAATGAAAAACAAAACACTGCAAGCTATCTAGAGAAAGGGCCAAGGAGCATCTTGTTCCTCTAAAACTCATGCTAGAGGTGACCTTTGGGTAGAGTCCCTCTTTATTGGAGTGACTCCAAGGAGTGGATTCCCTTGAAAATTTAAAGCAAGAAGGAAACAACAAGGCAGATACAATCCAAATTGAGTCGCCATGCATTATTACCAAACTACACAAAGTTGGGATCTTGGTTTCCTACCAATGCTTTCGATGTGAAATAATCATAATCCCAATGCAAATAGGAAAATTTCCAACCTTTGGTTCCAAATAGTGTGAATTCATGGATCCAGGCATGCAGAGGAGGGACTTGCATCTCTTCTCATAACTAACCTAGTGTTAAGTATGAAGTTCAACGATGCAAGCCATGTGAAGGTTTAAATGTGTTAGATGTGGCTTTGTACCCATAATTATGAGTTAAGGAATATAATGTTGATTAATGGTTCCAATAAAATTAAGCACCCCCTCTTTTACATATGAGGCTATATTGGTGAACCAATATGCTTCATAGTTATTCTCCCATATAACATTGTAGGTATGTGATTTCGATGAAATTACCTCATGTTTAGCTCTAATAATAATAGATGCTAAATAATTATCAACCGACATGGAGTTATGGATTATATGGTTGATAATTGCCTTTGAAAATCCCACCACAACAAATAATCAGACACATTAACCATTAAACAAGATACCAAGTCTCCATACAAAAGATGTTTCATACAAAAGATGTTTCAGTTGTTCCTATGTAATCCATGATTCCTATGTAATCCATGATGACCACCTTACTCCACACCTACCATCACAAATTTACAAACATTTTGAGTAAAAGGAAAAAGTAGGAATTCTTCGTAGTATGTAAATATAAACTATCAAAATAGCTTAATTAGAAAAAATATCGTTTTGAGTAATTGTTAGAAGTAAGCCATCGATTTAGTACTTGTCAAGAATTAGGTCATTGATTCACTACTTGTAAATTGATCGTAGTATTATTTCTAAATAAATTAACTATATAGTTTTCTTGCCCAATAGAAAAAGCAATATTTCATATTCTCCTCATAATTTTATTTAAAACTTCAATTCTTAACCTCCAAATATATCAATTTAAAAAAAAAAAACAATCAGGATTTGAGAGCTTACCACTTTGAACATGGCTTATGAAGACTTTGTTTTTCTTGAGCAACGTATAAATTCAACCATTATCACCACATAAGCACAATGAAAATATAGATAATATATATAACCAATATATGCATAGGATTGATCATATATTTTTATCCCACCGTGTATACTTGTCATTTATAGGTCCATTTTGGTAGAAGTTAATATAATTTTGTATTTAACCACCCAAAATAATACCCAAGTATTGGTTAAACACTTTAATAAATATTATATGCGAATATATTTATTTATTAATATAAATATTTATTAATTTGTATAAAAATTAAATATATATGAATTTGTATAAAATATTATATGATTTTTTTTTTTTYCGTAAAATGTGTGTATATATTAATTTGAGAAGCATTTGTTGTTGGGAATATTCTTAAGAGTTAAAMCAATTATTTTGATTTCACAATAATATTAAAAGTGACACATCTCTTTTTAGTTGATCATGTTCCCATTAATTACATTGTAAGGCATTTCTCTTATGTAATTTATGTCTTTTTGTGATTTCTAACTCATTCCATATCCATTGATCTTGTTAGATGATCATCTAACCATCCTCCTATGTCCACTCCTTGGCATTGGCCTTGATATATTAGGCATGGGGTTTTTGATCTATCACGGGGCTTTGTCAGGTCTAAGAGATCACCTTCGCAGGTTGATTCTATGCATATGTTGTCCATTCCTTGGCACCAACCATAATAGTCCATGCATTTGATATACAATCCTTAGCATCAACCTTGATAGCTTAAGCATGGTATTCCCCTTATGTAATCCTCTTATAGAAGAAAATGTCCTCCACCACCTTTTTAGTCACCTCATGGTCGTTAGATCCACTAGAATACCATTAATACCCTTCTAACCATCTGCGTGCACTTTTGGTCATTCGTCCTCTCACTGGAAGCAATGCATCTTCCTTCTTGGACATGGAAAAGGCTACCAAAGATCCACCAAAAGTTTTCTAGAAAGAAACTTTGACACGATGCATTATGTCATGACAAAGGAAAGTTTGGAGTGATGGGATATGTTGTGGAAAAAGTCATTTTAGGTGCGATATGCACTATGTTGCAGCCAAGGAAAGTTTAAATGTGATACTGTGCAAGCAAGCAAATTTATGGAAGTTGTGGAAAGAGAGTTTTGGATTAGGAGATATGATATGTCACACGAAGAAAAATTTTGTGCGATATATTGCAAGGGAAGAAAACTTATCCTATGTGATACATCATGCAACTGGAAATGTTCCATCCAATATGAAATGAGTTGCAAGGAAATAAAGATTTGAAGGATGAGATGGTAGGGATCATGCAAAGGAGTCCTTTTAGAAAATTTCCCTTGGTCGTGATGAACTAAAGTTTGAGAAAGTGTGATGTGTCGCATGGAAAGAAACTTTGATGTGATGCAATATGGCGTGAAAAATGAAAGTTTGGATAAATGTGATGTGCCATAACAAAGGAAGGTTTGGAGCGATGTGATATGTCGTGGCCAAAGGAATTTTATGTGCAATACAAATTGTGTCACACCCAAAGAAAGTTTAAATGAGATACACTTGAAACCAAAAGTTTTGTGAAGTGTGCATAAGATAAAGTTTAAATGATAGATAAGACCAAGATTTTTTAAGTGAATTCCATATTGTACCAAACTTTAAGATAGGTGTGACACATGAAACCTATCGCACCAAACTTTAGGAGAGGTACAATACATGAAACATATCGCACCAAACTTTGGGAGAGATGTGACACATGAAACATATTGCACCAAAATTTAGGAAGGGTGTGACACAAGAATTTTGTGAGAGATGGGGGCTTCCTACACCTTGAAGAATCTTCTAAAATATCTACCTTGCCACCCAAAACTTGCAAGCATGGTATCAAAAATATGAACTAAAATACTATCACAATAAATTAAAACTTGTGCCTAGAAAGCTAGCTTTTGAGATTGGCAAAGCTTGATTTTGAGGCTCTCAATTCCTTGAAAATAGAATTATGTTGGTGGCATCACATGAGGATTTGTGTCTATTAAGCGAGGAGTCCCATCTTGAACAGTTTCAACATGGGTTCTATTATGCTTATGATTGGAGGTTTTGAATTCCTTGTTTAGTAACTTGTTAGGATAACAAATGTAGTTCCAATTATTATGCATTGTGTTATTTAAGAAAGTTCGGCCTTTGGAAATAGTGGATGTGGTAGGAGTGAACTCATGATATATTAAACTTTATGTAATATTCCATTAGACATATGCACTTCCAATGAAGAAATTACTACAAATTGGGAACAAATGAATAAAACATACACTCCTTGGCACGCCGACCACAAATCCCTTACACCTCTTTCTATTGCACAAGAAAATAATTTCAGATATGAAATGAAAACATGCACCCCATGGATCTGAATGAATGGGAAATTATCTCCCAACTCCACCCTACCAACGAGATCCAAATAAGTGATTTTAACATGCTAGGCCATCGTGACTTTGACAACAACCATAATTGGAATACTACATCTATCCCCTTCAACTTGCAAAAAATAGCCATATGGTTCATATAAAACAATCACTCACACCACCAACTTCCATAATTGTGTTATTCCAATACACCCTATTGGCTCTATCTTCTTGTTGTGGAGTTAAAGACCCAAGGTTCGAGAATATTTTACAAACAAAACCCCATAGGCATCGATATATTCAATATTTAGTCAAGGACTAAAGAAGGTCCACTTGAGATGCCATGAGAATCACATAGACCATTCGTCTTATGCAGGGTGTGAAGGAACAAAACATACATGAAACCTTTGTGATCTAGTCATTCATTCATTCATCGTGCACAAAATAATATAACACAAATATACATTCAAACCATAACCCATCATATGTAGAAATAAAATACACTCAAACTTTATTCATTCATTCCATTCATTAAATACAAAGAGATACAATGTAAAGTATCCCATTCAATGTGCATTAAAATCAAGAATAGAGTTGAGCCATGTGCAGTTAGATCTTGATCTATTTTTTCTCTCATGCATAACAAGACTAGACATAACAAGAAGTGAGAACTCAACATTCCTCAAGATTTGGCTCATCTCTTTATCATACAACAATGAACTCTCTTTATCCAAAATCCAAACCCTTACATATTTTCATGCATCCCCCCATACCTTCCACGGAGCATGGAAATCATAACAAACTTTCCAACTCATCCATAACCTCGACCATGATTAGTCGGTTTGTTAAATAATTAGTTACAATGATTCATGCAGATCTTTTCAGATCTAGCCTACATGTGGTTTTCTTAAGTCCTTGCAAAAAGTACAAAGTGAGTTGGCACACGAAATGTAATAATGGGTTGGCGGGTGAAGTGAAAAATAGGTTGGTGTGCAAACTAAATCCTTGGTTGGTGCAGACTTTAAAACTTGGTGCCACGCAGTGCATATTCTTGAGCACGTGCACAATGCTAAATTGTGGCACACACACAGTCTTCAAACCTTAGGTGTCAACATGCCCCCACTACTATTAGTTGGCTCGTCCTTGAGCCAACAACGATTTTTACGGTGTGACATATGATATTGATGGTACTATCGTAATGGATTATTGAATGAAGGCTTGGAAAGGGCCATCAACCTTGTCAAAAATTTCTTTCAACTCTTATATATTTTTTCAAAAATCATCGACTTCACTGGATATGATCATCGGTGAGGTAAGGTCAACTTTCTCCACCAGTTTGATAAACGGGGCTATCACTACTTGTGCATGTTCAAGTTTGTTGTAACGTTGCTCGAATTTTCCATTGCATCAAACATGATGCCTGAGAGCCTTTTTTGTTCAATACGAGATGATGCAATCTCCCACATTTTGGTGGAAATTTTTGTCATGGCCTTTTGTTCCTCAATGTGCGACGAGGAGGGTATATCCTAATGTTTTTGCACTACATGTGCCTCATTTGCTCGGATCTAATCATCAATAACACATATTTCATGGAAATTCTAGAGGTGCATCCATAGTTTGAAACTATATTTGACCACCCCTACAAAATCTATGATGCACATTTGCCCCTTTTTCTATTCCTCTTCTTCCATTGAAATATGTTGTTGCAACCCCTCTTTGTTTGGTTGTGGAGTGCACTTCATCTTTTCCTTGAGCTCAAGGTTTTGTGCCTCCATGTACAACACTCTCTCCTTAACTTTAGTAGTTTTGTGAGGTGTGAAGAGGTCTGAAGTGTATTATGTGGTATGTGGAATCTATCCTTCAATATCTATACTCATCATCAATAGTGGCCTTTACTGCTATAAATACCATGCACAATGGAGAATTATTTCCATAAATTATTCCCATTCCCTAGGTTTTCATCACCTATTTGAGTGGTAACTACCTACCTCTCTGTTGTCGTATATGTCTGCATCCTAGTAGCTAGATTTCATGTCTCATTTTTTCCGTTCATTGGATTGTACTCTGGTATTTATACCTTAATATCTTCTCAATCTTCTAAATATATTTTTGGGTACAACCCATCTCATCTCACTGTATTGTGATTTCTTGTCTAATCCACCTACGTATTATGTTGGTTATGCCTAATCTACCTAAGGGCTATTATAATTTTTCACATTGTTGGTATACTACGCACTCCCGTCCCACACAAGGTATTTAATCACCAAGCATCTGGTCCCCAGTGGGAAATGGTACACCTTTAGTCGAACTTGGTTTACCCATCCCTGCCCTAGTTGTCCATCAGGTCTTGTTGTGTGTACCTTTCCAACTGGGCCAATGTACCAACCATGGGATGGTTTTGGTCCATGTTCATGTTGCTTATCCAGGGGTTTTGAGTTCACAAAAGGAATATGGTGTGCACAGGAAAATTATAACCCGGTGTCCTTAGTTTTCTTAGGAACTATGTGCATGCTAGGAATATCCTTGGTCATCTAGCGCCTTCCATAAAAGAAAATATGATACTGAGAGTATTTAGTACCCTTGTACTAATTCAACAATTAAAATTTGGTTGTGCATTGGAACCTAACGTTTATGTATTCTACCACCATGACACCATCAATCTCATAGTTTTTGAGCTTAGATTTCATCTTGAATTCTCTTCACACGCACTTTTGTCTTCTAACCTGATGCACATCTCGTTCTTGTAGAAGGGTAGAAATAGCCACAATGGTTTCTTTTTCCCCCATACATCTTGTTAACATGTGGGTTAATTTCTTTGCAATGTTAGGATCAATTAAAATTTCAAGGAAACATCATAAGAAATCACTTACTTGGTTTTCAGATTCAACCTTATGGTAAGTGTTTCACTACATTTCCTCTCACTCCATGCGTTGTAGCTTTTCGTGTATGCATTCCACTTCCATTTCCTTCGTGTTTCAAGTTGCACTTACTTGCGCATGTGGGATTCTTCCAATTCCCTCTATATCATGCATCACAATTATTCACAAACCCAATATTCCTCCAGTTCCCTCTGCACTATGCGTCTCACTTCTTCACACATGTTGTCTTCCTCCAATGCCTTTTGGAATTCGCACGGGAATTGTTTTTACTGCATGACATCAAATTTAGGAGGAGTTTGTGTTTCTTTTCTGATCTTCTCTTCTATATTCTGACCTACACTTTCTCCTCATTCGAAGTCCATGTCTGTTTTCATGCCTCTCCGGGTTACCACACGTACATCAACTTCTTCTTTTGGATTCTAATCTTTGCGTGAATCTGCAATCACCATTTTTCCAACAAATTTGGGAAATCCTTTATGACATGCTATGTACTATGGAAATACCCACAAAATGTGCATAGTTTTGTAAAAAATTGTGATACGTGGCCTACTTCACCACATTTAAAGAAGGTGTTTATGTTTAGATTGTTCGATATCTCAACAACAACCTCATGAGGATAAAAATCCCCCTGTATTTTTAAAGAGGTGGTTCTACTCTCTTGATATATTGGGAGATTATTCGTATGGTTATAGATGAATGCAATGGTTGAGTGCTAAATATAAAAGCCCAAAAGATATTCCAACAAAGTTCTCATTTAGCATATTTATTCATTAAGCACGTCATCTTATTCATGGAAATAAAAATAAATAAATATAATTGAAAGATATTTGTACAGATCTTGATTTTGACATATATCTTGCCTTCCTTTTAAAATATTGTGAATCCAAAATTAGCTATGACTTTGCATAGATGAAAGAAAAGTAAAATGGACAGGTCATCAAAGAAATTTATATGAGTATTGCATTTAAAACTGAAAAATATTATGATGATCACACTCCAAAAATCTTAAATTCTGAGATATCATTAGAGCTATGCCCCGAAATAGTTCTCTATGGGAGAAATCAATAATAATAATATTAATAATAATATCTCATTTATGACAAGTCTAACAATGTCTAAAAAACAACACTAGAATGATAGCTTCAACATTCTCAATGACAAATAGATAAACTGTAATTATAATGTATTTTCTTTTTTACAAGTCGGTATTTTTCTCCTCTTGACCTGGAATGTCTTGAAATGACTGAAGAATTTAGAGATAGATCATATCGGACCAAGATCTTCCTGTAAGAAAAAATACATAGAAAATAGTATGGAAAGAGTCTAGCAAAGAGAAAATTTAAGGGGAAATTCACAAATATTTGGAGCAAAACTTACTTCCAGCAGAGACACCCATGTAGCAAAACTCTCCAACAGCCAACAACTCCAATGCCAACCCTTGAATCTACCTCTTCTTCTCTTTTATAATCTCTTCTTCATATTCTTGAAACTTCTTGTCAATTAGGGTTAGGGTTTTATTTACCCTCTTTGTGAGCTTAGATATGTGTGTTATCAATTGGGACCCACTTTGGAACTCAAGAATTTCTTTAAATAAATCATTTTCTGAAAATAATTTGTTTTTAAGGATGAAAATAGTCCCAACTGTAATTTACGTTTTAGGACCTAATAACTAATATTTTTGTTGATACTAAGAGATAATAAACTTTACATTAAAGCATCGCCATCAACCAACCATCACATAGAACATGATAATGCTTCCTGGGACTTCTTCAACTTCTGCAATTATTCAATTATTGGAATAATTTGATCCTGTAGATAATATTACTCAATGTATTCTCTGAAACTCCTCCAAGTTTCACTCCTTGAATTCTCCCCAAAAAGAAGTTATAGAGAGAATGGTAGACCTTATTCAATTCTGGTTTATTCAGGAGATCTAACTTGTACATAATGCCCCGCGCTCAATATTTAACATCAGATTCTAAAACTCACACACAAGAAACTGCAGACTCTACTTTGTCCAATGAAATTGGTCTCAATTCATTTGGATTCTCTATGAAGAAGTTATGATTGTTTTACCCGGAACACCTGTTTATGACTAGCTTCAAGACTAGTCAAAAATCCTATCTTCCACAGAGTGTATCTCCAACATTATAGCAAATAAAGAGATGAAATATTTACCAAAGGTACCTAGATATGTCTTATTAATAGAATATCAATTTCACCATATGAATCGTTCTAGAAAAAACATTGTAGTGAAAATGGTAAGATGACCCGTAAATAACATACCTTAGAACACATCACCAAAAGACTTCATCCTCCCTTGAAATATGGCCTTCTTTACTTCAAATTTCCTATGAAATTCAACTTGTGTGTATAAAATGAATGTATAATGATATGTATTTATACCCTTTATGTCACTTCCTTTTAACATTAGGGCCGACCTGAGACTTTCTTATTTTGTAATTCTTTTCTTTAATTATCTTCAGGGCCGACCTGTACTTCCTTCTTCAATTCACTTTTTCATCTTCAAAAATTCATTTCTCCTCAACCATGAGGATCCACGTGATGTTCCACATACCACTGGAAACAACATGATGTATACTATCCATACATGGGTGTTGTGTCTGCATGTGCATTGTCCTTCATTTCTAAATACCTTCATCAATCTTGCAGTCCAAAACCAATGACTAGGGTTGACATCAATGACACAAACCAATCTTCCAACAATCCCCCCCTTTGTCATTGATGGAAACACTCATGCTCCCCCTATCATCATTATCCCAATTTGTCTCCCCCTTTGACATCAATGGAAAAGGGTAGGGATTCTCCCCCTGTGTTTAATGGAAAAAGGTAACTCTCTTCTTTGGGGCTGCTCCCCCTGAACATGTGGCACTAAATAATACTTCATCCTTATTTTTGGTCTTTGGGACTTTTTCTTCCTTGGAATCCTTTTGTGTGGCTTTTGTATTCTCTCTTTTCTTCATGTATAGGATGTATATGTTGTTCGGTCTTCTTATTGCAGTTGCAACCAATATTCCTTAGTTATTTTCTCTGATTTTACATTTTCGGGAGTCAAACGTAAAAGTGTATCCTTGATCACATATTTTTCTGACACTGAGTAGATTATGCTTCAAGTATTCAACCAATAGGACATTATTTGCTTTTACATTTTTGCTTCCAAGCTCTACTACACCTTTTCCAATTATTTTGGCAGATGAGTCATCTCTAAATGCAACATTGCCACCCTTTCTCTTCAAGCTGATGAATTTGTCTTGATCCCCGGTCATGTGTGAAGAACATCCACTGTCTACGTACCATTCATCTTCTTATTTACATTCTTCAACGATCAATGCTATTCGACAATCTTCATTGCTTGGAATCTCTTTCCTTCTCCATACTGTGGTTGGCATAGGGACATCTTCATTCATATATCTGCAATCTCATGCTTTGTGACCAAGATACTTACATTTGTAGCATACAATAGTTTTTTCCATCAATGGGGAAAATGTGTTGGGCCTTGACCAAGTTTTGAGGATCCTTGGTCAGGTTTGACCTATTTTTGGGACTTCAACAGGTTGTCGAAGGTGGAGCGCAAGACGAAGCGGAGATCACGAGATCTCGGCCCCTTTTGGGGCCCTTTTTGGAATTCAAGATTATGTAATGGGTATGGGGATGTTGGCCCGTGGGTTTACCCATGTTTAGGCCCATTTTGTAATGTATAAATAAGTAGCTAGGCGATGTAAGAAGAGGCCAGTGTGATAAGTGCTGAAGTTCGATCTATGTGATCGAAAGTGCTAAGTGCTGAGTGGAGATTTMTTTTGTGCATACAGTATGAGGCTTGCAGAGMTTAATGCAAGTGAGTGTAAGAGATTGAGAAGAGGCTTAGTGCTATAACCTAGCCTAGGGAAGGAGGATCTAGCGAGGTGCACAGATCTCCTGTCCTTTTCGGAGTAGGGTTTTTGTGGCTCTGTGAATGTAACTGATCRAAGAAGCTAATAAAGAAGATGAAGAGTTGATGGACATAGCCCCAGGGTGGGTGTGAACCGCATACATGTTGTGTTKCTTTACTTTGTGCGATGTATTGGTGTGTTTATATGTTAAATTGCTTAGTGCTTCGATATAGATGAATGGTAGATAGATATGTTAATGCTATGTGCTTAATAGTATGGATGAATACTAGATATGGCCTATGTAGATGTGCTTAGTGCTTGAATATAGTAGATCTGGTTAAATACTGCAATGCTCTGTAATTCGGGTTTAACTGGTTGTAAACTAAGACTGGATATTGATGAACTATAGCTGCTAAGTGCCCTGTTAAGGTGTTACAGTCATAGATTTGTGTCCCAACTAAGGTTGCAGACACTAGAGTCCTGCAACCACCCCTGCCTCTACCTCGATTGAGACTTCATCTGCTTCGCAGGTGTTGCCGAAAGGGCCGGTAGTTAGGGTTTTGTTGATATGTTTTTGTAGCGTTGAACCCTGGGTCTGCCCCTGTGCCAACAAATGGTTTCGTTGCTGGGACTGAAACTGTGATTGATGGGAACTAAGGAAGAAGAGGCTCTGTGCATAGATCTATCGCTCTAGTGCGCAGTATTATACTCGATCTATGAATCTTTGTGCTAAGAGAAGAAGGGTCAGATCTAAAGAAAAGAGGTAAGATATGAAAGCTTTGTGCTCTGAAAAAGGTAAAAGTGAGAATTTTTTCTTAAAGAGGTAAGATCTGCAAGGTCTGTGCTCTGATAAAGGTAAGAATAGTGAAAAGTTTTAGATCTGGAAGCTTTGTGCTCTGATGAAGATAAGATTAGTGGAAGTTTTTGTTTCTAAAGTATGGATCTAGGTATGTTTGATAATATTTGTCCTAGCTTGAAAACTAGGGCACTGATAGATGAAAGAAGATTTGATATGAGTAGATCTGATAATAATAGTGAAAGATATGTTATACCTATGCATAGAGAGAATGTTTGGACTAACAAATGGATACAGGATCCTAGAAATATTTTTTTGCAGGTTAGCTACTATGATCCTAGTGCGCAATACAAGAAAGGTTGGGGATCATTTAAAAGAAAACCAGGATTAACCCTTTGTTACAGTTGCAGAAGACTGAGACATCTAGCTAAGGAATTCCCTGGTAGAAGATCTAGTTGTCTTTGTTGTAGAGCTATGGACCATGAAGTATTGGATTGCCCTATAATGATTTTGAGGTTGAAAGAATGAATATGAACCAAGAAAACCCTAAGGCAGATCTAGAAATTGAGATTATGGAAGAACCCCAGAAAGAATCAGAGAAAGTATTGCTATAGATGAAAGAAACTCTGAATGACCATCGACATATCTCTTGTCAGAGATATTCAAAGAAAAAGAGTGCATTGAAGCAAGAAAAGGAGACTTCGACATTGACTATGTTCTGGATGAGGAAACACAGGTGAATATCATGACAGAAAGAACTTGGGGACTTTTAGGGGAGTCTGCTATGATTCCTTCATTGGGAGGAATAAGATTATTCATAGGAAAACTAATAACCCTATGTGGAAGACTTACCCAGATATCTACGAGTGCTCATGGAACTTCGACAGAGGAAGATATTGAGGTTGTTAAATTTATTGAGAACAACGCTCCATTTACTATGTTACTAGGAAAACCATGGATCGAGAAGGACTAGAATAGAATGAAAGAAGACGAATTCTTAGAGAAGAAAAAGCAAGAGTTGAAAGATTTCATGACTAGGTGGATCGCACAGCTAATTGAAGAACATGAGAACATATCGAAGCTACTTAGGACCAAAGAATTGGATTTCAAAGTTGCAAGAACACAAGAATATTTGCAGAAGATCGAAGTACCTATCCCAGATAGAGAAGAAGTATTACCCTTGAATATTAGGAAATAATCTCAACAACGCAAAGTTACTATGCCAAAAGAAGACACGAACCAGAATGGAAAGAAGAATAACGAGATGAAGATCACTGGAAATCAGGCTAGAAATCTTAGTAAGAAGAGAGAAAAGATCGAAAAGTTACAGAAGGGTCTAGAGGGAACTTCGCAAAGGGAAAATTTACAAAACAAGAACTTCGTCGGGATATCAGAACAACGTCACATGGCACTTAGCCATGGCGAATAAATATAGTCATTGGGAATAGTATAACCATTATAATGACACCTCGAATGGGTAGAAAGACATTTATGGTCAGACATCTCACCATCAGACCATTGGGACTGTTCCGTAATGGAAAGAGATGAGTTAATGGAGGCTTCTCGCCCGTTGGAGAGATTTGTTGCTTCGTTATCTATTTATTCCGTCGAACCTTGCACCGAGAGAACTTTTTCTAACTGTGAATATGAGCCCACAGATTATTTTATTCCACACAATGATCATCGCACTATCACCATTCATCCCATTGCATTGACTAATTACTCTTCAAACCCGAGAGATTCAACCATGAGAACGTATGCTTGAAGAACTTAGCACAGTCGAAGAGTCTGTGAAGGAGGTACTCATTGACCTCATGACTGAAAGAGTAATGTCTGTGGGTGTAAAAGCATCGTCGATGAGAGGAGTGCAAGCCTCTCCATTGACTACTCAAGGTTCCAGGCCATCCTGACCAACAACAGAGAAGAGAACCAAACATAGAGATGACCTAGAAAATGCAAAGCTAATCCCGACCATATTTCCCAATTACATCCCGCCTCTGGCCAATGTGGTGAGTCGAGATAGTGTGCCAAGAGATTTTGAGTACACCATGGTTACTGCGTACTTCCCAAAGGGGATACACACAGTAAGATCACAACAAGACAATATCACAGCATTGAAGTTCAGTGACTTCAACCTCAGAGATCGCAATAACCATAACATGCTCACCCCTTACAAATACTTGACCAAGATGAAGGGGAAGAATTCGAAGATAATCCCCCAGCCATGGACGATGAACCTCGCATAGTCCACCCTATTGAACGTAATGAAAATCACACACTTCGGAAGGCACCAAGAATTTAACGCCTATTTCAAGCTACTACTTTCATGTTACCATGGCAGCTACTTATGGCTCAACCATCGTATCACAGTCGATCCAACGTTGATCCATAGGATCACAGGATTGAGTATGAAAGAACCTGATCTGCAAGACTTCTATCTAGGAAAATCCACATATCGCACTAGCAATGAATATCAAGGATACATATGACGATGTTGAGAAGGGGGTGTGAGGCTACAAGGTAGCTTCCATCCAGAATGGCACAATGTGCCTAGCATGCCAATTAATTGCAGGAAATCTAGTAAGGAAGAACCGACCCACGTAGGTCACAGGATTTGTCGTTGACCTTGCAGGGAATTGTGTGGAAGGTATACAGATGAACTGGGTGAAGTACCTAGTTAATCAACTTCAACTGGACTACCGCGAAGCACATGATCAAGGCTATGAATTCCATTTTAGCTGGCTCCTGATCCTCATCACGGTTGTTGCTTGGGAAATGCCGGAAGGTGTGATCGTCTTGGACATCGAGCCATTCAAGATGCTTGCTGCGAAGTTCACCATGTTATGGTACTCGATCGATATGAGAAAAAAGTGGAAGTCGAACATTTTTTTTCACACATATTACCTTCAGCTGAAGAGAGCCATTGAATATGAACCTCGCATGACTCCGAACACCCTACAGAGGTTTCGACCCCTGATGAAGTTCTATGCAGATCGACACTTCATCTACATTATAGCGCAAAAAAATGAGCATACGATAGAGATTCAGTTGTACTACAAGCTCATAGAAGAGGACCTTGAGGAAATCACTTAGGACTGGTCAAAAAACCTCCTTATTCTTGCAGACCCTACAGAGATGTCTGACCCTGACAGCCCAGAGACCATGCACAAAGAACATGATACACCCGGACACAACAAAAGGAAGAAGACCGAAGAGGTCCAATACTTAAGCAGTGCCTCATACAAGACTGCTTCAGTATCACCTGACCGAGGGGGTGATTATGAAGTAGAAGAGATAAATGGAAAAGAAACTGAACAGAAACAAGGAGAAGTAACACCGCCTATAGATGAGACCGATACCCTGAAGAAGAGGAAGGTTTCTCCCCCAAAATATTCTTCCCGGAAGAAATGTAGAGCCATCGTGACCTAGATGCAGACTGTACTCAGTATCGATGATTTTGACTTCATCATAGCAACCCTAAATGATGCCTCGTAGGAAATCATGGAGAAACAAGAAGCCAAGAAGGAGGAAATGTACGACAAAATTGAGGTCGAACTTTGAGGGTTATAGCAGGCCCTTCAGTCCAGTTGGGCAGTGTCCACTACACCCCTTCCATTGGGAGAACCAAAGTTGGGGTATGAGCAAGCCCAACTTCATCGACTAGCAGATGCAACCGAAGCTCGCCTTCATCACGCACAAGAAGAAATAGAACAAGCCACCCAGGCCTTGAAGAAAGTGCAAGAAGTACTCATAGAAAAATGTCAACTTGTAGAGCAGGAGAAGGTTTCTCTCCAGATGAAGTTTGAAAAGGAGAAAGCACAGATTCAACAATAAAAGGAACAATTGCTCGCAGAGCAACTCGAAGTGAAATATGCAGTCACCAAAGCACTTTGCTCTGTGACAGGATTAGAACCACAGGAAAAAGATCAAGTCATGCATCAAGTAGAGAAGCTCGCAGAAGCTATCCAACAACTACAACAATGAATAACAGACTTATAGCTCCGCACAGTGCCTGACACTTCGTGGGATGTAAGGGATCAAAGGGAAGCAACTGCCCAAAGTAAAGTTGAAACAATCAAGGGCCTCAGCATGAAATGTAAGAAATTGAGTGATGGTAGTGCCCAGACATATGATTGACTCACCGAGAATCCAGAACCGAAGACATTGGAGTCACAACTCCAAGAGGCGAAGTATCAAGAAGAAACAATACATGCGCAGCTGAAGCCCCTGTCAGCTATTGAAAGGATGAAGTGATTCCAACAACAACGCACTACCCAACAACATGTCCACACCATTCAAAGAAAATTCATAGAAGTGACTTAGAGGCTCCAATCTGTACAGGATGAGGCTTACCAACTGTTCACAGAGATCGACGGCCGAGGAGCAGAACTAGAGCAAGTCATCATTATAGCTGAACAATGCCTAGAGGGACCGGTCAATGAAGAAATCATAAAAGAGTTTGTTTAACAGGAGGTCGTGGCACAACAATATGTCGAAGAAGCTCGAGCCAAGCTCGAGGCTTTTGAAACTGAGCTACCCAGATCAAAGTGACTCGGAACGAGTCACAGGTGAGTGTTGGGGGCCTGTTGGCCCTTGACCAAGTTTTGAGGATCCTCGGTCAGGTTTGACCTATTTTTGGGACTTCGACAGGTTGTCGAAGGTGGAGCGCAAGACGAAGCAGATATCGTGGGATATCGACCCCTTTTAGGGCCCTTTTTGGAATTAAGGATTATGTAATGGGTATGGGGATGTCTGCCCATGGGTTTACCCATGTTTAGGCCCATTTTGTAATGTATAAATAAGTAGCTAGGCGATGTAAGAAGAGGCCAGTGTGCTAAGTG
>ML814702.1:227795-248834 GCA_009831015.1 Picea engelmannii
CTTGAAGGTCCTCTATTTATTAAGTAAAAAACAATATCTACAACATCTGCCTAGAACTGTAAGGGAAAACTGGCATGCAATCTCATACTCCTTGCACGCTCCATGATTGTCATGTTCATCGTTTCTGACACACCATTTTCTTGTGGTGTTCTTGGAACTATCTCCTCTCTACAAATCCCATGGTATGAACAGTAATCATCAGACTCCTTGCTGCAACATTCACCTCTATTATCTGATCCGAGACACTTCAAACAATTTCCTGTCTTATTCTCAACTAAAGCTTTCCATTTCTTAAAAGTATCAAAAACATCAGATTTTTGTCAAATGCAATAAACCCAATTTTTTATAGTTGCATCATCAATAAAAGTAACATAATAATGAGAGCCACCAATATAGGATACCTGAGTTGGTCCCCATACATATGTATGCACAAGATCTAACCTTTCATTCTTCTTTTCTTTTCCGACTCTGAGAAATCTGACTCTCTTGTGTTTTCCATAAACACGATGCTCACATAAGTCCAAATCAATTTTTTTAAGATCTGGCAGCAAATTTCTTTTGTGAAGTATCTGCATACCCTTCTCACTCATGTGTCCCAGCCTATGATGCCAAAGTGTTGTATCCACTTCTGTAGAAGCTAAAGAGATAGAAGAGTCAGTATTATCAATAGATAAATACAATGTACCTACCTTCTCTCCTTTTGCTATCACCAATGATCCTTTGATGACCTTCCACGTCTTATCTATAAATATGGATACACAACCTTCACTTTCCAACTTCCCTGTTGAAATTATATTTTTCCTTAAATATGGAACATGTCTTACCTCTTTCAACAACCATTGGTTTCCATTGCGTTTCTTTATTTTTACCTTTCCCATTCCAACAATTTTGCATGGTTAATCATCACCCAAATGAACCTGTCCAAAATCACCTTGAACATAATCTAGAAAATGTTTCCTATGGGGTGTGGCATGAAATGAAGCCCCTGAATATACTACCCAAGAATCAGAAATATTATCTACAGAAATAATCAAAGCATCTTGTAACACATCACCTGTTACATTTTCTTCCTAATTTCTCTCCTGTCGTCCATCTCTTTATTTCTTTGGAGCTCTGTAGTCTTTCTTCAGATGTCCTTTCTTCCCACAATTCCAACACTCTATATTTCCAAGTCTGGATTTGGATCTGCCCTTCCTAGAATTACTACAGTTCCTTAAGACCTTTCCTCTATCATTTTTTCTTCCCTTGTTCTCCATGTTCAATGCATTACCTGATGTCTCACCTGTTCTTTTTCGTCACATTTCCTCACTAAGGATAACACCAACAACATCATAAAATTTTAAAGTATTTGAACCAGAGACAAAGTTACTTATAGCCATGACGAATCCATTCCAGCTTTATGGCAATGAGCACAAGATTAGAAGAGCCCTAACCTCATCATCAAAGTCCACTTTTGCAGAACTAAGTTGATTAGTAACCGTATTAAATTCATTTAAATGATCTACAACAGACCCACCTTCTGACATCTTCATACTAAATAATATTTTCATTAGAAATACCTTATTAGACGCCGAGGGTTTTTCATACAGTTTATCCAATGCGTCCATCAGATCCTTCGTTGTCTTTTTTTTCAAAATATTGAAATCCATCGACGCTACCAAGCTCATCCATATCGTTCCTAGAGCCTTTCTGTCAAGAATCTCCCATTCTTCGTCCTTCATGGCAGTCGGCTTCTTTGCTACTCTGCCCAATGGTAGGAATAGATCCTTCTGATATAAATAATCTTCCATTTGCATCTTCCATAACTGGTAGTTTTGGTCGTTAAATTTCTCGACCCTAAACTTTCCATCTTCCGACATTGCTCCCACTCGAACCAGGAACCCTCTTTTCCTGCGAGTTACCTTTCACTCTAATACCAGTTGTTAGAAAAAAAGGACCGCGGAGCAATAAAATAAAACAAATGTGGAAAAAAAACATAGAAGATACACAATACAATAGAGACACAGATTTACGTGGTTCACCCAGTGTGGGCTTTGTCCACTAGAGAATTTGCAAAGTCCTTCCTTTATTATTATCCAACAAATGAATGGATACAACCTACAACAAAACCCACTATAACTTCCTCTTCTTTCTCTCACAGTCTCCTCTTTCATAATACAATACTCTCCATAATGCATAGCCACAACACATTTCCCTCATAACAGAGGATTGTCTTCTAGGGAAAAAAAACCTAACATAATTTATACTGTTAGATCTGTGACTTTACATTGAATGGTCCAGATTTACAATATTACAATATACATTTACAAGGCAATATTTCCTTTGGGGGCTTCGCCCCCGAACCCCACAGAGGGGGTACCCCCCTCTGCACTCCCCCGCGTGGAAGAGTGTACATACTTCTGGGGTGTAAAGTCTTCATGGGGTATAAACACAACTCAAAGAAAGTACCTATGAATCAGGAAGATAATCAGGCTCCACAACCAACATGATGGTATCTATTGCTAATTTGTTGTTCCTTTTTTCTTCCTTCCGAGTTGTAGTCTTTGGTTTCTTCAAAGCATTGTATCCTGAAGAAAATGAGAACCAAACATCTTCCCCAAGATCTTTCAAGTAATTTTCCATTCAATTACTCTAGTATTAAAAATTGCTTCCATCAAATAGTGGAATCCCATTTGGAATGTTGTCTTCCATTTATGCTTAGGATCTTCCTTCCAGTTGTTAAACTATACTGAAGGTAACCCGCTCTGATACCAATTGTTGATACTGATAGATAATAAAAATTTAAATTAAATCATCACATCACATAGAACCTGATAATGCTTCCCGAGACTTCTTCAACTTCTGCAATTCTTCAATTCTTGGAATAATCTGATCCTGTAGATAATATTACTCAATGTATTCTCTGAAACTCCTCCAAGTTTCACTCCTTGAATCCTCCCCAAAAAGAATTTATATAGAGTGTTAGTATTCAAATTCACAGTATTAAAATTTGGACTTTTGGTCATGACAGACACGCTTCTATAAAAAGGGACATTCTTGCAGCGCCATCATAAAGCATCATATTATTTCTTGAATCCTTCACCATATTCGTTTTCAGGCCATATCTAGATTGCTTATGTTTTTAATGGAAATATTTGTGCCTATGGATTGAAATGCAGTTTCTCTAGCAAATAAAAATGATTTCATTAAGCCATATTAGCTTTTGTGGTTAGTTTTATGTTCTCAGATATTTATGCAGAGTTATTTATTTTAGTAAACGTTTTGGGGCCATTTTCTAAACATCAATCAGGAGCTCACAAGAAAAGCACCTAAAATCTGCATCAACCACATATTCCATCATTAGTCATGCAACATCATGAGTTAGAGCCACATCACACCATTCAAGTCAAAGACATCACGCTAGCACCACACCAAGCCGCGACGAGGAGGAGTTATCCTGGTTGAGGAACAATTTGTCTTGCCAACAGAAATCATTGCCATTTGTTCTCGAAGAATTAGTTTTTTTCCAACAAGAAGTCATTTCCATCTGCTCCGATAATCGAAATGTATCATGAAGGTGACAGATTTCTTCCAGTTGCAACCTGTCCACAATAACACAACATCAAGTCATGTGAAGGGATCACTTGTTTATGGAAAATGAGGATTGGAGCTTTATAATAGAAATTTAGACCCAGACATCTGCAAAGAGGCTTTTTTATATTCTTTGGAGCATCAGGTTCCTCTTGTTGGTTTTAGACAAGATTGCATCATTACACTGTTTGATCACCCTCTAATTAATTCTCTTCATACTGTATAATTTGAGCCAAAGGAAGAAGCAATGCCATCTGTTGAACAATTATTGTCTTCTGTTAATGTACAAAAAATACTTTTTATGACACTGCTGAGAATGTGGATAACATATTTTCACCACATTAGTCACTAGAAATAGCAGAGCGTGCTAGTGTGGTTCAGACACTCACAGAAATGCTGGAGATTCTTCCATCAGGTGCTTCAAAAGAGGAGAAGAGAACAATTTATTCGAAGATAGAGCGAAGATCCCTATTTCAATTTCGATTCTGTAGACATTTTCGAAGCAGAGTTTGGGTTCGTTATCCTATATATTTTGATCTTTCTTATAAATCAAACCGATGGCCATAGAATCAAAAAATATGTAAATGATTGGGTTGTGCTAGATTTCAATAATATCAATATTGTTGTTAAGTTCCACGATTTTGAAAACAGACGCCGAAGCTGCTACCGCAGAGTATAACGAAGAGAGATTGAATGAAAGCGTGAATGGAGGATTGCCAAAGGGTCAACAAAGGATGTATCGTGCTGCCACAAGCCAGGTTACCATGTACCCCCTTATTGTAAAACTCCCTGCCCAACACATTCCCATCGTCCTCATCCTATTATGCATAGTTATTCTCAAATCATCACCCTCTTATCATTCCTCATATCCACTAGTAGTGGATCACAATTTTAGAGAGAACATGACTGCAAAAGCAGAAGCAATTGTGGAAAACCTAAAGGAATTAGATTTGAAAAAAATGGAGGAGGTAATATATGAGGTTAAACACGACAATAATGTGAACACAGACTAGACCATTTATAACACTCTGGCAACTGCATACATAAAGGCTGACATCCTTGACAAGGCAGAATATTCTTTGGAGGAGGTAAAGAGACTATTTGTGTTGGATATGATGTTAGAATGGCCAATATCTTTCTAAGGGCTTGTGTCAAGAAAGGGTTCTTGGAAAAATCATAATTTCTTCTTGGAAATCTCTTAAAGAGAGGGGGCGAACCAAATTTCAATACCTGGGAAATACTGGTTGAAGGATATATACATAATGGGAAATTTGAGAAGGCTGTAGTAGCACTAGAGAAATCTGCATCGGTTGGAAAAGTTGTGCCATGGAACCCAAAGCCTCTCAATGTGCTAGCCATTCTAAAACATTTTGATAATTATGGTGATGTAGATAGTGCAAAGAATCTTCTAAAACTGCTTAGAGATTTGAACTGTGTAGACACTAGTGAAATGTTCATTCATGCAGACATTAAGTGGATACCGTGTTCTTGTAGATTTGATAAAGTTTATATGAAGGTACAGGTTATGAAAGTTTTCCAAGCTTCTTTTATCAGTTTTTATAGTGGATAACATGTGGAAACATCTCGATTCGATGAGCATTTCTAGGAGGGAAGTCACAGGTGGTAAAAGTTTTAGTCAAAGGATTATTTCTAGGACATGTGGTAGGTAATCAAAGAGATGAAAATTAATTTCCAATTCTAGCTGGCAGTTTAAGGGTTGAGTCAAGTTTTGAAAAAGATTTTATTCTTTGTATTTAGGATTTAAATTCCTAGTTTTTAATAAGATAGTTTGATTTAGTTTGATAGATGGCTTTTCAGATCCATCTCTTTAGAATCTAATCTCATCTATTGTAACTAGATTAGATTTAGTCTATTTTCGATCCCTTCTTCAAGGATCTTAATTAATCATTGTAAGACTATAAAGCCAAAACATTTTGACAGAGATAGGTGGAGGCCTGAGAGGGTGAGGCCTGAGAAGAATTTAATGAGATAGTCATCCAATATATGTTATTGTAATCCTAAGGGCATCTTAATCTGTGATCGCTTCTGACATTGAAGATATATGACAATTGTTTTTATCAGATTGTGATTTCCCTTGTTTTTCACTCTGTTTTTCATCTTCCTTGTTTAACACTTTGTTTTTCATCTTGCTTGAACAAATTGAAGACATTGAGAATCAATGGCTACCCATGGATAATAGATTATCGAGCAATAAAGATTTTGATTCGACTGCCTACTAATTGTGTTTTTTGTTTCAAGTACCATTTCATCCATTTGACAAAGAGAATCTTGGTTTGATGGGTATTCTACTTTTCGTTTATTCCCTATTGTTCTACCCATTTTCATATAAACTTCTTATCTGATATGCAATTTGATTGCCTTCGATCAACAAGGTGTTTACTTTACTCCATGCCCAATGGTGTTTTAATTGATCTTCATTTAGCCTGTTTCTCTTATTATTTCTCTTTCCATCTACCTGATCCACCTTCTTTCAAAACCCAAAACACATCCTTATTTATAAAATCATTGCAATAACTAAAGATGTGCTAGGATTGACCCTATAGTAGTCTAGGGGAAACTTCTAGCAGTAACATCTTTTGGCACCATTGTCGGGGACGAAGGAATGAAGACATCTTCCCTAGGAAGAATGACATCGATCAAATCTACTTCTTGATGGTGAAGAAGAAGAGGGCACATAATTGACTACATATTTTTCACCATGGTGACTCCACTGTTCAACAATCCATCAACAACTCCACTGGAGAAGATCCAGAATGACATCAAATGATCGGATGAAAGCCATTGTGGCTATGAGGTTTGCTCCATTCAATTTTGTTGATATTGTTGGTTTCCCTAATACTGTTCCCACTATAGATATTTGGGGGGACTGCCTTCCACGTTTCAAAGAAAGCAAGGAGGATAATCCATCAGATCACCTCGTCAATTTTCATGAATACATAGATCAGCTAGATCTACATCACGAGGATGTTCATATGAAAATGTTTATGTATTCATTAGAGGGCGATGCACGATAGTGGTATCGGTCCTTGCCTTCATCGAGCATATCTTCCTTGAGGGAATTCCATGCAATATTCATCAAGCATTGTAAAAGGTATTATTTTGTTGATACATTTTTTGAGAATTGTTGTGAACAATTTCAATCCTATATTCAATAGACAGTAGAGATGATACACGATATACCTCATGAAAGGTTGCACCCTGTAATTTGTGAAGACAATTTTAAATGTTCTCATAATGATTCTGATGATCATCCGAATTTTTATCCTCATGAGCAATTTATTGTTGATAATCTGATTGAGGATCAATCATTAACTGAAAAAACTATCATTGAATACCTTACTGTTGATGAGGAAGAACCACCAGTAGTTATAAATACATTTGGTCTTGTTTCATATGTATCGTATGGTCAAATTTTCAAAGGTGATCAAGAAGAAAATATGCACTCATTCTTTCATTATGGTCGTGAAGCAAAGGTCTCTGAATTTCAGATCTCAGGAAACCTTTCAGATCAACCTACCTTTGATGAGTATTCAGATGGAGAAGAGAAGATCCCCACATAAAATTTTGACAACTTAAGGAGAAACCAACCTGTATAGGACAACTATGCATCAGAAGTTGAGGAAGGTAGTGATGGAGACCTGAAGGATTTTTATGAACAATTTACTAAGCCTATTCCTTCACTAGCTGTAACATATTCTTTTCTGGAAGTCAATAAGCCAATATACGATATTAATGGTTCACCGTATTCAGAATATATTAAGCAGGTTGGGATTGGCATTATTGAAGAGTTCAGTTTAATATCTCATGAACAGAAAACTAGTATCACTTACAAAGAAGACATCAAACAAGAATTGAGTAGCAGTGAAATCATCTTGCAATCATGTTCAGATTTGCAAATAGCTGAAGGTGGCAACCATTATCAGAAAGAATATATGTAGAGACCTTTTGATCTTCAGCTGAAACAACAGGAAGAGGTTTTTCTTTGTGGCTTTCATGATCCTTTTGTTGATTATATGGAGTTTTCAAGAACTTCGAATGAAAAATTATTCTTTCTCAGCGAGGGTTGGCTTTGCTTCACTTTTCCATTTCACATTGATATGCTATGGGTCTCTTTATTTGTCAGAACTAGATCAAGAGTTTCACCAATTAGAAAAATACTTGTATGGCTTCATAGGAATCCTGTTTTTACTTGATCTAAAGGAAGTAGTTGGATAGAGTAGGTAGTGTGTAATTAATCTCGTCATATGAGCAGGTAGATTCTTTTTAGTTTGTTAGTTTATTGTAGTATGTTGTTTTTCAGAGTTTGAATAAAGATTGCAGAGATCTGGTGACAGTATGAATGACTCCACAAACCCCATGGACTAGGCATAGCATAAATGTGGATGTTTTCGGAGGTAAAAGTTTGCAGGTTGCATTGCACAGATGCATAGAGGAAATGGCACAGTGGTCTGCCTGTTCTTGATGCCTCACAGGGAGAGCATCATCCCCAGTTGGAGCCAATGTTAGTATTCAAATTCACATTATTAAAATTTGGACTTTTGGTCATGACATGCACGCTACTAGAAAAGGGACATTCCTGCAACGCCATTATAAAGCATCATATTATTTCTTGAAACCTTCGCCAGATTCGTTTTCGGGCCATATATAGATTGCTTATGTTTTTAATGGAAATATTCATGCCTATGGATTGGAATGCAGTTTCTCTAGCAAATAAAAATGATTTCATTAATCCATTTTAGCTTTTGTGGTCAGTTTTATGTTCTCAGGTCTTTATGCAAAGTTATTTGTTTTAGTCAAAGTTTTGGGGCCATTTTCTAAACATTAATCAAGAGCTCACAAGTAAAGCACTCGAAATCTGCATCAACCACATATGCCAGCATTAGTCAAGCAACATCATGAATTACATCCACATCACACCAGTCAAGTCAAACACAATGCACTAGCACCACACCAAGCCATGATGAGGAGGAGTTATCCTGGCTAAGGAACAATTTGTCTTGCCAACAACAATCATTGCCATCTGTTCTCGAAGAATTAGTTTTTGCCAACAAGAAGTCATTTCCATCTGCTCTGATAATCAAAATTCATCATGAAGGTGACAAATTGCTTCCGATTGCAACCTGTCCACAATAACACAACAACAAGTCATGTCAAGGGATCGCTTGTTTATGGAAAATGAGGCTTGGAGCTTTATAATAGAAATTTAGACCCAGACATCTGCAAAGAGGCTTTTTTATATTCTTTGGAGCATCAGGTTCCTCTTGTTGGTTTTAGCCAATATCACATCGTTACGTTGTTTGATCACCCTCTAATTAATTCTCTTCATACTATATAATTTGAGCCAAAGGCAGAAGCAATGCCATCTGTTGAACAATTATTGTCTTCCGTTAATGTACACAAATTGCTTTTTATGACACTGTTGAGAATGTGGATAACATATTTCCACTACACTGGTCACTAGAAACAACAGGGCATGCTCATGTGGTTCAAGAAATCACATAAATGTTGGAGATTCTTACATTAGGTGCTTCAAAAGAGGAGAAGAGAACAATTGATTCAGAGATAGAGTGAAGATCCCTATTTCAATTTCGATTCTATAGACATTTTTGAAGCAAAGTTTGGGTTCGTTATCCTATATATTTTTATCTTTCTTATAAATCAACCTAATGGCCATGGAATCGAAAAAGATGGAAATGGTTGGATTGCGCTGGATTTCAATAATAGTGATATTGTTGTTAAGTTCCATGATTCTGAAAATAGACATCAAAGTTGTTGCCGTAGAGTCTAACGAAGAGAGGTTGAATGAAAGCGTGAATGGAGGATTTCCAAAAGGGTCGATAAAGGATGTATCATGCTGCTACAATCCAGGCTACCATGTACCCCTTTATTGTAAAACTCCCTTCCTAGCACACACAGATTTGATAAATTTTATATGAAGGTACAGGTTATGAAAGTTTTCTAGGCTTCTTTTATCAGTTTTTAAAGTGGAAAATAGGTGGCAGCATATCGATTTGATGAGCATTTCTAGGAGGGAAGTCACAGGTGGTAAAAATTTTAGTCAAAATATTATTTCTAGGACATGTGGCAGACAGTCAAAGAGATGGAAATCAATTTCCAATTCTAGGTGGAAGTTTAAGGGTCGAGTCACGTTTTGATAAATATTTTATTCTTTGTATTTAGGATTTAAATTCCTAGTTTTTAATAAGACATTTTGATTTAGTTTGACAAATGTCTTTTCAGATCCATCTCTTTAGGATCTAATCTCATCTATTGTAACTAGATTGTATTTAGTTAATTTTTGATCCCTTCTTCAAGGATCTTAATTAATCATTGTAAGACTATAAAGCCAAAACATTTTGACAGAGAGAGGTGGAGACCCGAGAAGGTGAGGCCTGAGAATATTTTAATGAGATAGCCATCCAGTATTTGTTATTGTAAGCCCGAGGGCATCTTACTCTGTGATCTCTTCTGACATTAAAGATCTATGACAATTGTTTTTATCAGATTGTGATTTCCCTTGTTTTTCACTCTTTTTTTCATCTTCCTTGTTTTACACTCTGTTTTTCATCTTGCTTGAACGAATTGAAGACATTGAGAATCAATGGTTGCCCATGGATAATAGATTCTAGAGCAGTAAAGATTTTGTTGTGACTGCCTACTATTTGTGTGTTTTGTTTCAAGTACCATTTTATCCATTTGACAAAGACAATCTTGGTTTGATGGGTATTCTACTTTTCGTTTATTCCCTATTGTTCTACCCATTTTCATATAAACTTCTTATTTGATATGAAATTTGATTGCCTTCGATCAACAAGGTGTTTACTTTACTCCATGCCCAATGGTGTTTTAACTGATCTGCATTTAGCCCGTTTCTCTTATTCTTTCTCTTTCCATCTACCTGATCCACCTTCTTTCAAAACCCAAAACACATCCTTATTTATAAAATCATTGCAATAACTAAAGATGTGCTAAGCTTGACCCTATAGCAGTCTAGGGACAACTTCTAGCACTAACAGAGAGAATTGTAGACCTTAGTCAATTCCGGTTTATTCAGGAGATCTAACTTGTACAGAATACCCTACGCTCAATATTTAACATCAGATACTGAAACTCGCACACAAGAAACTAAAAACCGTAATATTTCCAATGAAATTGGTCTCACTTAAGTTGGATTCTCTATGAAGAAGTTATGATTTTTTTACCTGGAACACATGATTATGACTAGCTTCGGGAGTAGTAAAAAACCCTATCTTCCACAGATTGTATCTCCATAATTATAGAGAATAAAGAGCTGAAATTTTTACCACAAGTACCTAGATATGTATTCTCAATACCATATCGATTTCACAATCTGAATTGTTCTATAAAAAATGTTATAGCAAAAATGGTAATATGGCTTGTAAATAACATACCTTAGAACACATCACCAAAAGACTTCATCGTCCCTAGAAATCCAGCGTTCTTTACTTCAGATTTCCTCTGAAATTCTACTTGTGTGTATAAAATGAATGTATAATGATATGTATTTATACCCTTTATGTCACTTCCTTTTAACATTAGGGCCGACCTGACACTTTCTTATTTTGTAATTAGTTTCTTTAATTGTCTTCAGGGATGACTTGTACTTCCTTCTTCAATTCACTTTGTCATCTTCAAAAATTCATTTCTCTTCAACCATGAGGATCCACATGATGTGTCACCTACCACCCGAAACAACATGATGTATACTATCCATCCATGGGTTTTGTGTCTGCATGTGCACTTTCCTTCATGTCCAAATACCTTCATCAATCTTACGGTCCAAAACCAATGACTAGGGTTGACATCAATGACAACAACCAATCTTCCAAAAAATTCATCATTTTAAGCCAATTCTAGAGTGTTCTTCAACTCTTTACCTTTCCAACGAGGTATCATTTTCTCAAAACGAACATCTAGATCAAACGTTATGAGCTCCAGAAGATGGAGACTCGATCACCATTGATCTAGTTCGTGGGTAAACCTTGTCCCTTACTTTCAAATTATAATTATTTATCCCACATGTATTGTGGGATAGTTCTCTTGAAATATTTATATTGAAATTCCATCTCCATGTTATTTGTATGTGAGGTATAGGGAAGCCATATAATTCCACATATCTTATGCACAATGTATATTTTGACTGCCACATCATTACCCAATCATCGTGCCAACTAATTGTCTAGACATCTCTATTCATCCATTGGTCACCCAGGGGTAGGTCCAAATCACTGTCACTTGTCATATGAGGGTATTTACACGTCACTTCCATGTGTCACCTAGGGGCAGGTTCATGTTACTGCCACATGTGACCCAGGGGTAGGTCCATGCCACTGCCACATGTCTATGTATAATAGGTCTTCACTACCATGTTTCATTGGAGGATGTGCCCATAAATAAAGGGAAATAAACTTAGGATAAGAATTGTTATCAAGAAATAATAATAAAATAAATGAGGGTTATGCACAATCGGGACTATGCACAAACATGAATGCAGAGGTAGGGGGATCAGGTTTGTGGTTAGACGTTGTGGTAAGTCTTAGTAAGAGGGAGTTGTAAATGGTAAAAATACTAAGCATTAAGAGTTTGTGGGGATATGTACAATTGGGACCATAGACGAGCGGGAGTAGGAGGATGGTGGATGAGCTAAGACTTAGTAAAAAATGAGTTGTAAAAATGTCTAAGTGGTGGGACTATGCACAATAGGAGCAGGAGTAGGAGAATGGTGGGGTAGGTAAGACTTAGTAAAAGAGGAGTTGTAAAAATGTCTAAGTGTCGAGACTACGCACAATAAGGACCAAAAACAAGTGGGAGTAGGAGGATGGTGGATGAGGTAAGACTTAGTAAAAACGGAGTTTTAAAAATGTCTAAGTGTCAGAACTTTGCACAATTGGGACCATGGACGAGTGGGATTAGGAGGATGGTGGATGAGGTAAGACTTAGTAAAAAAGGAGTTTTAAAAATTTACAAGTGTTGAGGGAAGTCTTGAGGAAGGAGAGAGATCGGGAGGATCAAGAATATGGTACAAGGATGGTGGATGAGATAATAATTAGTAAAAAAGGAGTTGTAAAATTGTCTAAGTGTTGAGGGAAGTCTTGAGGGAGGAGATGAATTGGGAGGATTGGGACTATGGATGAGAAGGAGTGTGGGGTATATGTAAGAGTCATAAAATTCATGAAGACCTGCGGTAATATTAAGAATTGACTAAGTGTTAGGGATGTAAGTCATGGAGTTGTGTGAAGTATGGAAATAAAAGATGGAAAGATATATGTGAAATATGGAAATGAAAAGGAAAATAAGAAATAAAAATAGAAAATAGAAAAAGAAAGGAAATGGAAAATAGAAAAATAAAATGGAAAATGAAATAATGGAAAACAAAAATTAAAAATGAACATAAAAGTAGCTAAGTATGGAATATGGAATAGGTTAAGTATGGAGAGTATAATGGAAAGAGATAAATGGATAAGTATGGAGAAAAGAGTAAGGAATGTGAGAGAAATGACTAAGTATGAGATGAGAGGATAAGTGAAGGGATAAGAGAGGAAGTTTAAAATTGGCTAAGTGTGGAGATGGATAGTAATGAGTTATGTGAGGAACGGGAAAATGACTAAGTATGGAGATTGAGAGGAGAGGGTGTGAAAGGGGTGTGATAGACAGAACATCCCACTAAAGCTCTCGAGTTTTAGTGGGTACCCATACTACCAAAATTTTGCAAGGTACTATTATTTCTACCCTAATGGTTATTCACTTTTGAGATTGATGCTTGTATGCATATGCATAAATGAATTTGATGCATAGTCTTCCATTGCTACTTGAATCCATCATAATAGACCCTTTCTGCAATTCCCCCCCAACTTCCTTGAAACCTATTTAAATTTGAAACCATCTACAACTACTTATCCCCCACACATCCTTACCCATGTGACCTTAAATGATATTGTCGGTAGTTGGCCTCCGACATTCTAATGTTCTCGAATGTGAAAGCATCAACGACAATGTCTTTACAACGTCGTCGATGGTGAACCGTCGTAGAAATAAATACTTCGTGGGTTATTTGGAATATCTGGAGGATGATACTCATACTTTAAAGATCCATGTCATTGATTGTTAGGGACCTAACCTACATAACCTTTCAAGTGGGTATAATAATATATTTCCATGTAATAAAGGTCAATATTAATAAGGCCTAGAAATAAGGAGGATAAGTCAATTGTAAGAAGACCTAATAGAAGCTTCCGCTTCAAGAAGGATCTTCCTCTATATTGTTCTTTTGGATAGATAGATTTAATATAAATATGAGTAGAGGGTATGATAAGTTTTTTCTTGGATATTATTGTAATAGAGCATTGCTCTGCTGAAGGTTTCCCCCTCAAAGAGGCAAGTGAACATTGATATCATTAATCAAGGTGATATTTATGTTGTTATTATGGTATTTTTCTAGTATTGTTTTGGTTATATCATTGTTGTTCATCCACTTCTAGCTAAAATATTTATGTTCTGCATACTATTTTATATCTAGAATACTACAAGTGGTATTAGAGCACTTTCCTCGACATAAAATTGTGGGTTAATTTTTTTTTCAGGGTAGAGACATATTCTGGCATCTTAAAGATACAGAGATCTGTCGTTATGCGTATAAACCCATGGTCAGGGAGTCATACATGAATGAAATACAAGTGGTACCTAAGCGCACATTTGTTGGCCACCCTTGTAACCCATGTTGGTACCCCTTCGAGTAGTAGCGCATCAAACAACACCTGTATATGGATCGGCCTAGATCTCTTGAAGCCCTCTGTAGATAAATTGATTGGTCACCTAACTGCTATAGTTCCACCGAGAACAACACTTGGGAAGATACTCTCTAATACTCGAGTAGTCGGGTAGTACGGCTAAGGGAATGGTCTAGCCTCCTTAGTTGGTGCCCTGAGATATTGGGCTGAGTACTATTGTTGGACCCTGCACATATATCATAGAGTTATAACATAGGGAAAACCCTTGTCTATAGAAACCATGAATACCCTAACCCTTGGGATGGAAACAAAAACAGAACATATAATATCTATTGCCGTGCAACTGTGCCTTCTGCATTCTGGTTGCGGAATTACTACACATTTCTTCCTCTTAATCATTTGGGCATTTCGTCATTGAAGTATTATTTAGGCTAGAGTATAACTCCGTAGGAGTAAAAAAAAAAAAAAGTACAGTGGTCCCACAGACACACTTATTTGTGACCTATCCCATTGGATTCCCCTTTTCTCCCTGATCGCATTCATACCTTTCATTTTTAACATTTTTTTTTTAGTGGACCCACACCCTTCTCAACTTCCTTATTTTTCCACCTATTACATTATATCACCCTTCTCACCCTAATCGTTGTGGTACCTATCACCTATAAGTCCTTTTTGTGGTCCCACCCACCCATTTTTCCTTACTCGCACTTCCCTCTCCAAATGAACACCACTTGCAACCAAGACGTGCAATCTTCCATCAATCACTTGACATCTGATATTGCCTCTATCAATTCCTGCCTTGCACAATTTGAGACAAACGTCAAGCACAAATTTGACACCATGGAAGCCAACTTCATGAACCAATTGAACAACCTCCAGTATGTTGTCAACCATTTGTTGAACTTCCCTTCAGGTCCTTCCTCCTCAAACCAACCAAATGTTGTTGATTCCTCTCATTCTCTATATTTTCAATACGAGTCCTTTCAACATGACCCTCATCTTCCCCTCGTCGAGGTCAATAAATTTGATGGGTCATGTTAGCACTCTGCAAATTTTTTCTGGCCGAGAAAAAAAATGACCAAGGTAACCTAAAAACCACTTTGGAGATGGGTACTAGCATACACAGCTCAGAGAGGGCTCTATCCTGTCACTCAGTCTTTAACAGATGAATTTTCTTTAACAAGTCAATGTCTAGGTTTTGTTTCTTTGAAGATTTTTTTATGATTTCGTTGGCAAGGAAGGGGAGGGGCACCTAGGGCTATGAAGTCAAAATTATGAAAACAAATGGAAGCACTGATGGGTAGGTATAACTATCCAAAGGATAAAGGCTAAATGAGGCAATGAATCCGAGTTATAAATTGTAATTTTCAGAGTGTAAGAAGAAAAGAAAAACATATAATTGCATCAGAGCATTAAATAAAATGAATTCTGACTTAGTTAGGAAGAACTTAACATAGTTTAAATTTCTTAATCCGAGAGAATCCCAAGATGAATTATGGGCCTTTAACTTCCCATTTAAATAGAAGACAATGAAAATGAAATCAAGAACATAGGAAATACATACGAAGAAAGAAGACAAATCTCAGACCACCACCATTAGAATCGTTTCATGGAAAATTCAGGTTATCTACATGTGCATTCTATTCAGCTTCAAAAAATTACATTCAAGTTCCAAATAGCTAAAATCATGCCCTTGCACTTCTTCCAACCACTAATACATTTGGAACTCCTAATATTTATACAAGTTGAGTTCCTTCGGTTTGAAACCAATTGCAATGATTATAAAGAAACGTTTCGGTTTTGAAACCGATTACAATGATAAGAAAGAAACGTTTCGGTTTTGAAATCGATTACAATGATCAACAATAAAATGTTTCGGTTTTGAAATCAATTACAATGATCAGAAATAAAACGTTTCTTGATCCGGATTCTGGACCCTCTTGCATTTTGGTCCCTTTCTTTTCCCTCTAACTCTATCTCAACCCTCCATATGATTTGTTGTCTTTCATTGACATCTGGACATCATTTACTGGGCCCCGGAAAACTACATTTTGTCTTACCCAAGCAGACTATTTCCTTCCATTGCAAGTCAGAAGGAATAACATAATCTATCATTTCCTTTATCAAAATCTCTAGGTCAATGCAAGAAGCATATGACATGACTAGCAGTACAAGCTTGACGACCTTAAACTAATTCATAATTTCAAAGTTTGTAATCATATGCTCAACTAAAGTATCTCCTTTCAGATTTTCATCTAGGGTTTCAAACTTAGAATGATCCATTCTGCACTGATTCAAATGAGCATTGTATTCTTCCTGATCATACGATTTTCCCTTGCCATCCCAAAATGGTGAAAAAACTTTGGTAAACAATTCTTCAAATAAATCTTTGAACTAATGTACACTTTGTTCCATCTGTGTTGCCTTAGTTTGGACTTATTTCAATAGGTTATGTTTAGAAATAACCCTCATGTCCCAGATAATCAATGTAGTTCTGTCTTTAACCCCAATAGTCTGAAGGTCTGCTGTAGGAACAACGTTGATTAGATTTATGGCATTCTGGGCCCATTCTGATGGTTTCTTTTCTAAAGTTTCATTCACAACAAAGCACCTATTTATGGCTGTAATGGATATGCTATATTTATCATTAATGAAATTTAAATGTGATCTGAATTTGGAAGCTTCAACAGTTATAGAGTCCCAGATGATATGCTTGGCCCCCTGTGACAGACCTTTGCCTCTTAACCTTAATTTCAATTTATTTATTCTCTCTTGCAAGACTTCATTCTCCTTTTGAAATTGAGTTATCCTTTCATCCTTTGCATGCAATTCATGCTTCATTTCATCCCTTTGATTTCTCCTTTTTTCAAGCTAACTTGTGACATAGCCTGGACAAGTCCTTCAGTGTTTGACCTAATTTATGCAGTAGGAGCTGCAACCACAACCTTCTTTAGCAATTATGTCTGCTCTTGTGGCCATTTCACCTTTTCTTGTTCTAGATACAACACCCTAGCCTTGTAGCCTAGTGTCTCTTGACAAAGTGTTTCCTTCTCCTGTTCTAGAGAAACCAATTTTGTTGTTTGTGGATGCCCTGTAGAAGGCATTTTCAATTTCTTCTTCAAACTTTGAATTAATTTGTCTTTCTCATCCAATGAATATTTCAACCATTGGGGGCCTTCATATTCCAATMTCCTKACCTGAGTCTTCCAAGCTCTACTAGATTCCTTTTCCTGCCACATTTTTCCTTCCAATTTTATTGCATAAGATGATAGTTTTGAATTCTTCAAACTTAAGCTCAAGTAATCAAAATATAGCATGTCACTAGTTTGTTTGWGGAATTTGACCTTGTCTGGAGCACTTATGTTGTCATATTTTATGTTTATCTCAGAAACTTTGTCTTCATCTGCAAMTGCAATGTTAAAGGTCCTCTTTTTAACATCCTTTACTGTGAACAGAGAATATTTATGATGAGAAATATTTTCCACTTCAGGGACTAAATCCCTCATCTCACCCAGAGTTGTGATTCCCTTCTCAGCATATTGTTTTTCCAAATCCTCTCTAGACTGATAAACTGACTAAAATTTCTTGAGATACCTTCACTTTGGAGTTTACCTTCTTTTTCAACCTCTACAGTGCCAGTACCACTTTCCACCATATCTATAGTTTCTTGGTCTCTGGACTCTTCCTCTTCCAAATCCATAATCTGTGTTGGCTCTATAAATTTCATCTTCTTTGGAGCAGTCTGTTGATCATTGATTCCCATGGCCTATGAACCGCTTCTCTTGTTGTAAACACTCATCTTAGGAACTTTTATTATCATCTTCTGAGGAGATTTTTGTGTTTGAACTGTTGTAGGTTTTCTTCTATATCAACATAGATCTCTATATTAGCTAGCTTATCAAAATCCTCAACATGTTCATGCTCATAAGGGGCATGTTTGTTCATCTGTCTTCTTTTGGATATGATTTGGTGTGGATCATACCTTTTTCCTTATAATTGTGCAAAACCAAAATATTTGAGCTTTGCTTGAACCTAAGATAAACATGATCTAGTTTTAACAATAAAGGGGCCAATGACAAAAGGGAACTTAAGGTTGGAGGCCTTGTGAAATTTCAGGAAATGCTCTGTTTCAAATATAATTGTTTTCCTGATGTTCGAGGGCAAAGATACTAGGACTCGAAAAAATAGGCAATAGATAAGGGGATTCATGACAACCATAAACCCATATTACTGTTGAATGCATGAATAATACCCAATATCCCACTATGTTCTCTAGATTTGGTTGTAGATAGAATCTCATATCATCCAAAACCCTAGGTAGGTTGGTATTGAAAATCAAACTATAAACTTTGGACATGACTTTGTTGGTGAAGATAAGTAATGTAATTCTTTTACATTTAGTTGACACAAATGTTGCTTTAGAAAATTCTCTCTTGTTGGTTTCCAGGAAAATTTTCAACAGATAGGTGTAGTATCTAAAATGTCTCAGGGAGTGAAAATTCACTAGTTTTTTATGAATAGTATCAACTAGGAATTGATCAAAGTTGAAATGGATTGGTAGACCAGGTTCTGACTTAAAAAAGGTCAAAAGGAAACTGAGCATGACTTTGACCACATACTTCTCATTGTCTAAACCTAATATTTGACTCAATAAGGAGCAGACCCACTGGACCTCGATTACCATTATATCTACATTCATAGGTAAGGACAGACTTTCAAAAAATTATCCGGGTTTGACAATTTGCTGCAAAAATAGACTTGGGACCTCTAATGGACACTCTCTATATACCCTAATCAACTTCTCTTCATCGAATGGTTCATAATTTACAGAAAAGGACTCTGGTATGCTGAGGGATTCTCAAATTGATATCTTTTCTATCCTGCACAAGACCAAGGGCCCTTGTTTATTCATGATTATTGTTTCTTCATGGGCATATTGTTTGACGCACCAGCCTACCAATTCAGGAAATGGGAAAACTATTTCGACAACATAAGATACTATGGTGGTCTGGACTGCTTCAAGGAACAATATACATCTTCCTACTTTATCGGACATGTTGCTTCTGGACACAGAGATAGGAGAAATAGTGATGTCAACATAAAAAAAATATGCATCTCAGTCAATTAGGGATTCTTCATTTTCCATAGGATCTTGTTCTGTTACTAAGGTTCTAATAGGCTCCATGGTTACATTATAAATACCTGGAAATGGGCGGAAATGGTGCACAGTTGGTGTACCATTGAGCTGCAGGTGGAAGACGATAGTCACGCCAAGGTTCTAACGGTCTAGTTTTCAAAATAATAATCAAATATAATAAATGACTAAAGGTCCTTTTATAATTTTCCATTTTTCGAGGGAATGAGAAAGTGGTTTGAGGCAACCCACTTTTTGTTCTGAAATTCACCTAGTGATGCCACGTACCTTTGAGAGAAAACCACGATTTAAATTTCAGGACCGCCCTTCAAAATTAAACCCTGTGTAGCTTTTCCCCCGAAATCATTCTCAATCATTTGATATTGATAACTCACGATCCACAATGCTTTGGACCCGATCATCTTAGCACTCCTACTAGATTTATCCCTTCCCTGGCATATTCAGCCCCTTTCCCAGTTTATCAGGCTTCCAAACCAAATTTAGCGTTCCGCTAGATTTTGAAATCTTGATTTCGCACAGTAAAAATTTAATGGTGACTAACATGGGTTCCAACTGGGGATTCTATCCTCTTAACGATGTAGAAAAGAATGGAAGACCAAGTGCCTATCCATTGGTATTTATTTAACTCACACAACTAAATCGATCAACAACTTATTCATGAAACTTTGTTCACATAACTCCAATTATACTCAGCATAAACTTAGGGACTTCGCTTCGGGCTTCAATTTTTTTTTGATTTGATTTCGAATGATTCAAATGAAAAACTACAATGGTTATATATAATGAAATGGAAAGGGTGAAAACTTATTTAAACGAGATAATTCTTGAGAAACCTGCCATTCACAAGTCCCCCACCAATGAGATCTCCATTAAGTTCATGTAGAACGTAAGCATTATTTCCATGGTATGATACAATTTTGAAAGGTCCCAACCACATATGGTCAAATTTTCCATGCTTTCCTCTATATTCATTCTTGGCATCCCACTTCAACACCAAATCTGCCACTTTGAGATCATCTTCCTTAGTATTCCTGTCAAAATCTTTTTTAATCCTGTCTTGGTGGAGTTGAGAGTTGTTGAAGGCTTTCTCTCTTGTTTTTTGAACATTGATTAGTTCATTTATCCTCCTTTGAGTGGCATCTGGTTCAAAATATTGCTCCTGTAGCAATCTCATCACTCGCAATCCTAATGAAGTAGGAAAAACTACTTATGTGTCGTACACAATCTGGAAGGGTGAAGTGGAAATAGAACTTTTAACAGTGATCATGTCAGCCCATAGTGATATATAAGATTCTTGTGCCATGAGTTTTTGTTATCCTACAGAAGTTTCTTGATAATTCTGGTCAAAATTTTATTGGATGACTCAGCCAACCCATTACCTTGAGGGTAATAAGTTGTGGAATGGCCAAGAGTTATATTGTAATCACTGCAAAATTTTTCCATATTTTTGGAATTGAATGTTGTTGCATTGTCAGTAATGATTTTAATTGGACAACCAAATCTAGACAAAATATTGTTTTCCAAAACCTGAATGATAATAATATC
>ML814702.1:252576-267943 GCA_009831015.1 Picea engelmannii
ACTACTTCAATCCACTTGGTGAAGTAGTATGTGGCTGTCAATATCCACTTATGTTGAGCTGAGGACTATGGATGCATTTCTCCTATAAAATCAAGGCCCCATTGCATAAATTGTTCTTCAACAGAGATAGGCTTCAAAGGCAAAGGTTGTAGTTTTCTCTTGCCGTAAAAAATGTGGCATTCATAAAATATTGAAACTTCTTTGTAAACATCAGAAAAAATGCTAGGCCAATAGAACCCTGCCCTCAATATTTTGTGCACGGTAGTTTTCCAATAACAGTGCCCCCCACAATCACCTTTATCAAACTCTATGATGTTTTTTTCTACTTCTTCTTCCAGCAAACAACACAGGAAGATCCCACCTGGATATTTCCAATACAAAGATTGGTATAGAATGCAAAACTGTGTTGCCTTTATCCTAAAAAACCTGGCCTTGTTTTTTCTCAATTCAGGAGGAGCCTGCAAATTTCTCAACACATAAATAATGTCAGCATACCATGTGGAGTCAAGGAATTTTTTGGATACCCGAGGGACCCTTTCTTCTTCTGAATCTATTGATAAATCAACAATGAAATTAATTCCCATGATCTCACAATTTGACTGTGCCATCAGCTTTGCAAGTCCCTGCCCTTAATAAAATTTGTAGGTTTTATATCGAGGTCATACTCCATCAACACAACTATCCACTTGCCTCTTTTACCCTCAAGATCAGGCTAAGTCAAAATGTCCTTCACATAATTGTTGGGCACATAAGCAATAGTATGGGAATGCAAGATATAAATTCTAAACTCCTTTAGGGCCTTAACTAGTGCATATGAATTTTTTTCCATGATATCGTACTTTAGTGGTGAATCCTTCAATGTGTTGCTATAGTAAGCTATAGGCATCTCAAATTTATGTTCATCTTTTTGTAACAAAACACTAGCAATGGTGTGTTCTGAGGCAAAAGAAAACAATATAAAGTGTTTTGCAAAATTTGGACTAGCCAATATAAAATACTTCCTAGCTTCAGGGGTCCAATTTATATCACTTCCTTTCCTGAGCATGTTAGTGATATGATTTATGATTTCAGCCAGATTAGGAATGAACCTTCTTAGAAAATTTACTTTCCCTAGGAAAGATTGTACTTCTTTCTTACTTCTGGGTGTGCCAATTTTTAGGATTCCTTCAACTCTACTGGGATCTATCTTTATTCACTCCTTTGAAATAATGTGACCAAGCAATTTTCCCTCCTCCATGCCAAAATTATTATTCTTTGGGTTCAATGAGGTGCCAAACTTCCTACATTTATGAAAATCTCTCCTTAGATGTTTAAGATGTTCATCATTAGAAACTGAATATACAGTAATATCATCTAAGTAAATAAAAATAAACTTATCTTTATCATTAATAAAGGCTATATCCATATCCCTTTGGAAAGTTTCTCCTGCATTCATGAGCCCAAAAGGCATTTTGTCACACATGAAGGTGCCCCAAGGTGTTGTAAAGGTTTTCCTCTCCTAATCATTAGGGTGTACCATGTTTTTGTTGTACCCAGAGAAACCATCCAACAATTATATTTTTTGAGAACCAACCACCTTCTGCAGAATGTGATCCATCTTAGGCAGTGGGTAATTGTCCTTGAGATATACCATGTTTAGATTCCAAAATTCCACACATAATCTGATCTCTCCACATGTCTTCCTGACCAGTACCAGATTTTCCACCCACTTAGAAAATCTCAAAGACACTATGATCTTGGCCTCAAACAACTTATTTATCTCCTTTTCTATCAATGGTAGCAACAAAGGATTAATTCTTCTTAATTTCTGATTGAAAGGTTTGTGATCCTCTTGGATTGGAATCACATGTTGAATCACCTTAGTATCATAGACCTTTAGATCTTCATAACTCCATGCAAAAACATCAGGAAATTATTTCATTAAATTGATGTACCTTTGCTTGACCTCTGGGCTAAGTTTCTTGGATAGATTGATGATCTTGGGATCTTTCTGAGTCCCAATGTTGCAACCTTCAATATTGTCATCATTTGTAGTAATTTCAGGACTTCTGGCTACATCATTGTTGTCGAAGAATTTTTCTAATGGGACCATGCCTTTGGGAATGATGTTATTTTTCAGTTGCATTATATCCTTACCAACAATCTGATCTTTGAAATAATCATCATTTGCAAACATAGTTGCATCTTCTTCTTCACAACAACAATGTTCCTCATCAATATTCAAATTTGCAAATTCACCATTCATTTGAAGGAAACTTTATACTTGTTTTTCATATCGGAAAAAATTTTAGTACTTAATGTTATCAGGTACTGCTGGCTTGTTCTTGACCTCAATCTCATATCTTCTGTTAGGAAAAATTGGAATTTTGAAAACTGAGGTATAAGTAGCCAGGGCATCAACGATCAAATTTTTCCCCCTTGGAATCACTAAAAGATTATATTATGAAAATTATTCGAGAATATCAAGCACTATATTCCTATATGATCTTAATCCATGATGCTTTGCTTGATATATAACCTTTACCTAATTTATAATTAGCTTAGAATCTTCATGTACAACTATCCTCCTAGCACCCATTTCTTTCAAAGTCTTCAATCCCAACACTAATGCCTCATATTCAACCATCTTATTTGTGCAATCGAAATAAATCTTGTAATAAAAAAAGTTTTTTACCCAATTTGGGGGGGTTAATCCACACACCAACTCCTTCTCCTTCTCTGTTGATAGATCCATCAAATCTCATATTCGAAATTTCATTTTCTACACTGTTTTGTTGATCTGAAATTTCCTCTGCTTGTTGATCATGTTTGTCTTTTATAGTCCTATCAATCTTTATCACCTCCTCTTCAAAACTCAAATCATTAAAGAAAATGTAAGAACCGGTCCCATTCTCCACAGAGTAAATGGGACGGTTGTTTGGTTGGGATTTGATACTGACCATGTACTTGAGAAATATTTCCCTGTACAACCTCCTATCTTGGACCAAAACAGGGATAGTGGCATATGACATATCCATTTTCAAAGTCCCTTTCAACTTTTCATCCCATGACCTAGATAACAACATGCCAAATTTAGGAGGGATATTGACAACCACCACATCCATGACCATATTTTTTGTTGGAATTTGAGACAAAGATACTACCAGATCTTTAATTAGGCCCAAGCATTTCACCTTCCTTGAATCAAAGAAGAAAAGATCATTGTAAGGCCTTGTAATGTCTAGATACAATTGGTCCATGACCACCTTAGGAATCAGATTATGGGATGCTCCTGAATCTAACCTAGAATTATGCAAAGTCATATCATGAATCTTCTAGACTAACATAGAAAGGAGGGACCTCATCAACATCACCACTCTCCTCTACACGTGGGCCAAACAAGATGGCAGGATGATCATCTTGTGTATTTAAAGTATCAGAAGTTTCTTCCATCTTGAGCATCTTAATGATCTGATTTCTATATTCACTATTCTTTATCATCTCATTGAATGGAATAGAGATTTTAATTTTGGCCATCTCACTTTCAAAGTTAAATCTAGATGAGGTTTTTTCTACCTCTTTGATGACTACCTCCTTTCTTACTTCATGTACTTTCTTTGGAGGTTCTTTGTTCTGCTTTCCTTTCTCCATGACATCTTTTGCAATAGAGTCCTTCTTAGGATGACTCAAAGGTGTATTATTTTGATATACCTTGGTAGGATTTCCCTTTGGAGGATTGGCCTTTTAGCTTCGAATATTATATTGTTTCTGGAATTGCATGAGGGAATTTTGTATTCCTTTCTGATAGTCTTCCTTTTCCACTGATCACCTTTCATCATTCTCCTGCATAAATATATCATTTGCATCCATTAACTGATCATGATCTTCTTTAGTTAAAAACACCCGTGTTTCGTCACCATCACAACAATGCATATTGTCTTAAAAAATTTCATTTACATAATTGTTTTTAAAAGGAGGTCTTATTTGTTGATCACCCTGGTTCCTCTAGTCTCTTTTTCTGATCCATGGAACTGCTGGTCTCCTTTGATTTCTGGGTGGAAAATCAACCTTCTCTCTAGTGTTAGGCTTATTATCTAATGAAATCATTTCCATGAGTTTATTTATAGTCTTTTTCATCAAATCAAATCTCTCTTCTGATGACTGTGAAGTTGAAGGATGTGCCTTATCTTGAACCTTGTTTATGTCTCTGTCAAAATTATATTTGATCTTTCCGGAAGTGATTAGATTTACTTCAACTTCTATTGCATCACTCATAATATCATCTAGTGAATTGGATCTTCTTTATCTTAACAACAAAGCAAATTCATTTTCAAAGGAATCAACATATCTAAGTTGAGAAGCTCTAGGAGGAGGTTTTAATTCAGTAGGAATTCAGTTGTAAACTTTCATAAATCTAGCTAAAAACTCTTGTATTGTTTCATCAGGTGACCTTCTCATGTTTTCGTACTGAGTTAGCAACTGAAGGGTGTTTTTCTTGTAACCCCACTTTGAAAGAAAACTTGTTCGAAAGGATGAAAAATCTAGGATGCTTGCTTCTGGAACAACTCTGAACTATTTTTTGACTTCACCTGAGAGACTTTGTGCAAACAATATCATTTTTTCATATTCATAATATAATTCTTCTAGGTCCACAAAATTATTAAACCAGTCTAAGTTTTTTTGGGATGAAACATTGCCTTCAACATCATTTATCTAGGTGGATATCAGTGGCCACCCACCTTTTCTGACTGGCTCAAAACAGTTTTCTGGCAATTTTGGCAATTTACTATTTTTAGCAAGTTTTAACTTACGGGGCCATTTTGTGGGCCTAAATTAAGGTTTTTCGAGATCGAGGTTCTCAATGATATCCAAAGGAATCATTGATCCCCCAAAATGAATCTTCTCAATGATACCTTTCCAACGAGCTATCATACGCCTAAAACATAGATCGTATGCAAACGTTACGACCCTGGGAAGTTGATGTACTAACTTACCCAAACAGGGCCAACATGGCTTTTGGCGCTTCATCTCCTAGGGTTAGGTTTTTGTATGTCTAGGGTTTTTGGAATTCCTGTTTATTGTAAAAATTTTGTCAGAGACCCATTGTAATCATCTTCTTGCGAATGCGCGCAACCGTCACATCTCTTCTCAGAGATAAGCTGCCACCATTCTAGCAAGTCTTTCACTATGTATTTTTACAGTCTCTGTACATTTATTTCATTAATAGAAATCGTGTATTACTGTATATCTATTTTTATGGTTTCATCTCTAATACATTTATGTTATATTATTTAATATCTGTGATATCTCTGTTCATTTCTTTATTATATCTCCGATCTCATTTTGTGACGAAAATAATCCGGATCAGTGGTATCAGAGCAGGTTGCTCTTGATCATTTTTTCAGTGCATGTCCCCGACGAGGTCTGAGTATAGAAAGTTGGGTCTCGATCTTGTATCTCTTGAAGACAATCACTCTCGCACACCCAAGAAACCCTCAATTGTGGAAGAAAATAAAAATGACGGAGCAGACGATCCTATCAATATGTTGCTTAAGAAAGATCTCACGCGGCAAAGAGACGAAATGCTGGAGAATTTTTCCCACATCCTTAAACGCCCACTGATAGCATCAGGTGCATCTTCATCAAGCAGTGACTTTGGAGGCACCTCGCCTTTCAAGGTACAAGTTGATTTTGAAATTCCTGTATTTGAAGGACAGATAGATGCAGAAGCCCTAGAAAAATGATTAACTTTTCTAGAAGGTTATTTCTTTGTTAAAAAAATTTCCGACAAAGAAAAGATCACCTTCACACTCCTTAAAACGCTCCCTCATTTCAAACATTGGTGGGAAACTTACTGGGAGCAAAGTTCCATATAGGATTCTGGAATATATGGGGTCGATCCCACTTGGGATTTTTTTGTGGATGTGGTAAAGGAACAATATTACCCTATTGGAAACTATGAGGACTAGTACATGAGATGGACCACACTGCAGCAAGAGAGGGGCCAAGAAGTTATAGAGTTCACCAATACCTTCCATACCTTGTGCACCAAGAAGGGTATCAAAGACTCCAAGTGACATTTTGGTTCTGAAATACCCTGGGGCTCTACACGGATACATCTAGACTGAAATGGATTTTCTGGACATCTCATCACTCGGTGTTGCTTATCGATATGCTGTTAAAATTGAGAAGAAATTTAAGCACCAGAACAAATAGGAATTCAGGTCTTCAAATCCGCAACAACCAAAGTATGACAAAGACGGCCCTAACAAATAGTCTCCCGAAAACCAATCCAAGACACGGGAAGACAAAGAAGGACACCAGAAAATGGTGTGATTTCCACAAAATCCCCTGGCACAACAACGATGAATGTCACTCAAAATAGTCATTGGTGGCCAAGATCAAAGACAAGGAGCCAAACCCTGATTCATAATCTGATTCTTAAAATACTAGTAAAGGATAGATCATTGACGCAGACCCCACTGTTATTGTCACAACCGCAATAATTCAACCAGAAGAACCAACAGATCCTGAAGAGGGGGAGCACCTTTTTCATTCACAGATGTGGGTGAAGGGGACCCCACTTCATTTTATTGTTGATAGCGGAAGCCAGAAAAACCTCATCTCAGCAGAGGTCGTCAAATAGTTGGGATTGTCGACAACACCAAACCCGCAACCATACAACATCGGGTGGCTTCGGCAAGGATGAGATCTCCGTGTCAGCCAACAACATCGATTGTCATACGAAATCCAACTCTTCAAGGATGAGGTATTATGTGATGTTTCCCCACTGGATGTATGTGATGTTCTCTTGGGCCAACCATATATGTGGAGACGCCATGCTATTTATGAGTCTCGACCCCGTAGTGTCATTGTTACTTTGGGGGATCATCTCTACAGAATACCAAATGTAGTTCAAACTATTGTTCCACCTAAAAAGTGTTGCAAGGTAGTATCTCATACTTCAAAATTTAGCTTCTTCACAATCTGTTCAAAAGGGGAACAAAAGGACACTGCAACCACTACAACGTCGCCCCTTGCACCTTATATCCAACAAAAGAAGGTCAAAAAGGTTTCATAAAATCACAAAGATTCCTTCTTCACACCTTCCTCTCATGTAGCTCGAGTTGTTGAACAACCTCAACTTCAATAGGTTCATGACAGACTTCCACAAATTAAGCAGCGCGACGTCTCCAACAATACAAACAACTCACCAAGATGCAGATCCAGCAAATGCTTTTCCCTCTCCCCTGGAAACTCAACGCAATGGAGACCATTGCTTCCTAAGGAGGGAGGATTGATCCAGGTGGATATCGGTGGCCACCCACCTTTTCTGACTGGCTCAAAACAGTTTTCTGGCAATTTTGGCAATTTGCTATTTTTAGCAGGTTTTAACTGTTGGGGCCATTTTGAGGGCCTAAATGAAGGTTTTTTGAGATAGATATTCTTAATGATATCCAAAGTAATTATTAATCCCCCAAAATGAATATCCTCGATGATACCTTTCCAACGAGCTATCATACGCCTAAAACAGAGATCGTATGCAAAAGTTACGACCCCGGGAAGTTGAAGTACTAACTTACCCAAATGGGGCCCACATGACTTTTGGAGCTTCATCTCCTAGGGTTAAGTTTTTGGATGTCTAGGGTTTTTGAAATTTTTGTTTATTGTACAAAGGTCGTCAGAGACTCATTGTAATCATCTTCTTGCGAATGTGCATAGTCGTCACATCTCTTCTCAGAGATAAGTTGCCACCATTCTAGCGAGTCTTTCACTCTGTATTTTTACAGTCTCTGTACATTTCTTTCATTAATAGAAATTGTGTATTACTATATATCTGTGTTTATGGTTGCATCTGTAATACATTTATTTTATATTATTTAATATCTGTGATATCTCTATGCATTTCTTTATTATATCTCCGACCTCATTTCGTGCCGAAAATAATCCAGATCAATCATACAACTTAATCCTCTGATTATAGTCTCGGGGTAAATCATGTAACTGAGTAGATATGACAAGGAGGGAAAACCTAGCTATCATAGCTACATGAAGAACTTGAAGTGGCCGATTGTTATTAGTAGGAATCACAATGGGTCTAATAGGGGCAACTGAAATTAAATCATGGAACCTCTTCTCATCAAAGATGATTTCATTCAAATTGGATTCAGATCTAGTTCTAAACAGAGTTTTCTCAAATTTCAAATCAAAATCAAGGTCTTCAATGATTTTTACTCCATCTTTGGGTAAAGATAGATTTATGTCCAGACAAAAAATTGGGCTTATTGGCCTTTATTTTCTCTTGTGTACAAGTTTCTCAGGATCAGACACAATGATTATTTCTTCTGGGTCTGGATTTCTTCTAGTATGAATTCTTTTGGGAGACAGGATTTCTTTCTCAAACTATTTTATGCTACTGGTCACTTTATAATGGAGTCGCCAGGGTAAATTTAGTTTCAGACAATAAGGTGTTTGATTCGTTTTCACCCTCATGAATAAACTATGAATCTTTAAGTCGTTCTTTTCCAATGGAAAATCTTTAGTTTCGTCCCCAGAAACGACGCCAAAATGTTAGCATTATGTAAATTTGTTCCAGTTGAGAAAAAAATGACAAAGGTAACCTACAAACCACTTTGGAGCTGGGTACTAGCCTACACAACTCAGAGAGGATCTCTCCTGTCACTTGGTCTTTAACATATGAGTATTATTTAACAAGTTGATGGATAGTTTTTGTTGCTTTGAAGGGTTTTTTATGATTTCGCTGGCAAGGAAGGGGAGGGGCACCCGGGTATATGGAGTCAAACTTCTAAAAAAGATTGGAAGAATTGACTAGTAGGTAGAAATATCCATAGGATAAAGGATAAATGAGACGATGAATCTGGGTTATAAATTGTAATTTGCAGAGCGTAAGAAGAAACTAAAACATATAACTGCATCAGAGAATTAAATAAAATGAATTCTGACTTAGTTAGAAAGAACTTAACACATTTTAAATTGCTTAAGCTGAGAGCATCAAAAGATGAATTATGGGCCTTTAACTATCCAATTTAAATAGAAGACAGTGAAAATGAAATCAAGAACACAGGAAATACATACAAAGAAAGAAGACAAATATCAGACCGCCACCATTAGAATATTTCCGTGGAAAATTCAAGACATCTGCATGTGCATTCTATTCAACTTCAGAAAATTGCATTCAAGTTCCAAATAGCTAAAATTGTTCCCTTGCACTTCTTCCAACCACTAATACATTTGGAACTCCTAATATTTATATAAGTTGAGTTCCTTCGGTTTGAAACCGATTACAATGATTATAAAGAAACGTTTCAGTTTTGAAACCAATTAGAATGATTATAAAGAAATTTTTCAGTTTTGAAACCTATTACAATGATCAACAAGAAAACATATCTTGATCCAGATTCTAGTTCCTCTGGCGTTTTGGTCCCTTTCTTTACCCTTTGACTCTGTCTTGACCCTCCATGTGATTCGTTGTCTTTCATTGACATCTGGACATCATTTACTGGGCCCTGAAAAACTGCATTTTGTCTTACCCATCCAGATTAGTTCCTTCCATTGGAATATCATAATTTATCATTTCCTTTATCAGAATCTCTAAGTCAATGCAAGAAGCATATGACATGACTGGTAGTCCAAGATTGACTACTTTAAATTGATTCAAAATTTCAAAGTGTGTAATCAGATGCTCAACTAAAGTAGCTCCTTTCATATTTTCCTTTGGGGTTTCAAACTTAGAATGATCCATTCTGCACTGAGTCAAGTGAGCATTGTATTCTTTCTGATCATACAATTTTCCCTTGCCATCCCAAAACGGTGGAAGACCTTTGGTAAAAAATTCTTCAAATAAATATTTGAACTCCTGTACACTATGTTCCCTCTGTGTTGCCTTAGTTTGGACTGATTTCAACAGGTTATGTTTAACAATAACCCTCCTGGCCTAGATAATCAATGTAGTTATATCTTTAACCCCAATATTCTGAAGGTAGGAACAACGTTGAGTATATTTATGGAATTATGGCTCCATTCTAATGGTTTCTTTGCTAAAGTTTCATTCACAACAGTGCACCTATTTCTAGTTGTAATGGCTATGTTGTGTTTATCATTAATGAAATTCAAATGTGATTTGAATTTGGCAGCTTCAACCGCTATAGAGTCCCATATGATATGCTTGCCCCCCTACAACATACCTTTTCCTCTTAACCTTACTTTCAATTTATTTATTCTCTCTTGCAATACTTCATTCTCCTTTTGAAATTGAGCTATTCTTCCATCCTTTGCATGCAATTCCTGCTTCAATTTCTCTATGCTTCCTTTCATCCCTTTGATTTCTCCTTATTTCAAGCTAACCTGTGACATAGCCTGGACAAGTCCTTCAATGTTTGACCAAATTTTTGTAGTAGGAGCTGCAACCATAGCCTTGTTTAGCAATTATGTCTTCTCTTGTGACCATTTCACCTTTTCTTGATCTAGTTGCAACACCCTAACCATGTATCCCAGTGTCTCTTGATGAAGTGTTTCCTTTTCCTATTCTGGAGCAACCAATTCTATTGTTTTTGGATGCTCTGTAGTAGGCATTTTCAATTTCTTCTTCAAACTTTTAATTAATTTGTCTTTCTCATCCAATGAAGATTTCAACCCTTGGGGGCCTTCATATTCCAACCTCCTGATCTGAGTCTGCCAAGCTCTGCTAGATTCATTTTTCTACCTCAATTGTCCTTCCAATTTTATTGCATAAGATGATAGTTTTGAATTCTTCAAACTTAAGCTCAAGTAATTAGAATATAGCATGTCGCTAGTGTGTTTGTGGAATTTGACCTTGTCTGGAAAACTTATGTTGTCATATTTTATGTTTATCTCAGAGAATTTGTCTTCATCTGCAACTGCAATGTTAAAGGTCATCTTTTCAACATCCCTTACTGTGAACAGAGAATATTTATGCTGAGAAATATTTTCCACTTCAGGGACTAAATCCCTCATCTCACCTAGAGTTGTGTTTCCCTTCTCAGCATATTGTTTTTCCAAATCCTCTCTAGATTGATAAACTAACTCAGATGTATTATTAAAGATGTTTTTATTACTACTAAAATTTCTTGAGATACCTCCACTTTGGATTTTACTTTCTTTTTCAACCTCTACAGTGCTAGTACCACTTTCCTCCATATCTAGGTTTGCTTGGTCTCTGGACTCTTCCTATTCCAAGTCAACAATATGTGTTAGTTGTGTAACTTTCATCTTCTTTGGAGTAGTCTGTTGATCACTGATGCCCATGCCCTCTGAACTTCTTCTCTTATTGTAAGCACTCATCTTAGGAACTTTGATTATCAGATTCTGAGGAGTTTGTTGTGTTTGAATTTGTTGCAGGGTTGCTTCTCTATCAACACAAACCTCAAGATTAGCTAGCTTATCAAAACCCTCAACCTGTTCATGCTCATAAGGGGAATCTTTGTTCATCTATATTCTTTTGGATATGATTTGGTGTGGATCATACCTTATTCCTAGTAACTGTGCAAAACCAAACTCTTTAAGATATGCTTGAACCTGAGATAAACATGATCTGGTTTTGACAATAAAGGGGCCAATGACAAAAGGGAACTTAAGGTTGGAGGCCTTGTGAAACTTCAGGAAATGCTTTGTTTCAAATATAATTATTTTTCTGATGAAGTTGAGGGAGAAGATTCTAGAAGTCATAAAAATAGGGAATAGGTAAGAGGATTTGTGACAACCATAAACCCATATTACTGTTGAATGCATGAATAATACCCAACCTCCCACTATGTTATCTGGATTTGGTTGTAGATAACTTCTCATATCATCCAAAACTCTAGGTAGGATGGTATTGAAAATCAAACTATAAACTTTGGACATGACTTTGTTGATGAACATAAGTAATGTAATTCTTTTACATTCAATTGACACAAATGTTGCTTCAAAAAATTATCTCTTGTTGGTTTCTAGGAAAATTTTCAATAGATAGGTGTAGTATCTAAAATGTCTCAGGGAGAGAAAATTCACTAGTTGTTGGCAAGGGGAAGACCTAGGGTTCAAATTCAACAGTGCAACAACAAAACCCTAACTATCGACCATTTCAGCAACACCTGTGAAGTAGATGAAGTCTCACCCGAGGTAGAGGCAGGGGTGGTTGCAAGACTCATATGTCTACAACCTAGCTGGGACACAGATCTGTGATTACATCACTCTAACAAAGCACTTAGCAATTATCATTCATCATTATTTAACCCTTATTCACATCTCATATTCAAGCCCTAATTATCGAACAACGCAGTATTCAACGAGATCTAACACATATAAGAACTTATCATATGGAAAGAGATCATATCTAGCATTCATTTACATCACTAAGAACTTAATCTATCATACCAGGTTCATCTAGACATTCATTACTGCACTAAGCTTAAATCGTATGAACAATATAACAACCATAATGCAAAAAGCAACCATAACACAATATATACGTGGTTCACCCCAGTGTGGGGCTATGTCCACCAACTCTTATCTTCTTTATCTTCTGTCAATCTTCTACAAGCACATAGCCCAAAAACCCCACTCCGCATAGGACAAGATATCTGTGTGCACCTCTCTATATCCTCCTTCCCCTAGTTATGTCACAGTGCAAGCCTTCTTACATAGTCTACACACAAGATTCTTACAATCACTTGCACTTAGCTCTTCAAGTCTTAACACATAGTATGCACAAATCTTCTAGCACCGCACTGAGCATATTCTATCAGTTCTACTCACTTAGCACATAGCCCCTTATTACATCGCCTAGATATCTATTTATAAATTACAAAATGGGCCTAAACATGGGTAAACCCCATTGGCCGACATCCCATACCCATTACATAAACCCTAATCCCAAAACTACCCTTAAAAGGGGCCGAGATCCCGCGATCTCCACTTCTCCTTGCGCTCTGCCTTCGACTCGCTTATCGAAGTCCCAAAATATGTCAAACATGACCAAGGTTCTCCAAAACTTGGTCAAGGGCCAACACTAGCTATTTATGAATAGTATCAGCTAGGAATTGATCAAAGTTGATATGGACTGACAGACTAGGTTCTGACTTTAAAAAGGTCAAAAGGAAACTGAGTATGACTTCGACCACATACTTGTCACTGTCTAAACCTAAAATTTGATTCAATAAGGAGAAAACCCAATGGACCTCGATGATCGTTATATCTACATTCATAGGCAAGGAGAGACTTTCATAAAATTGTTCAGGTTTGACAATTTGCTGCAAAAACAAACTTTGGACCACTGATGGACACTCTCTATATACCCTAATCAACTTCTCTTCATCGAATGGTTTAGATTTTATAGAAAAGGACTATGGTATGTTCAGGGATTCTCAAATTGACAACCTTTCTATCATGCACAAGACCAAGGAACCTTGTTTATTCAGACTTATTCTTTCTTCATGGGCATATTGTTAGATGCACCAGCCTACAAATTCAGGAAATGGGAAATATTTTTCGACAGAATAAGGTACTATGGTGGCCTGGACTGCTTCAAGGAACGGTATACATCTTTCTACTTTATTAGACAGGTTGCTTCTAGACATAGAGATAGGAGAAATAGTGATTTCGACATAAAAAACATATATTTCTCGGTCAAATAGGGCTTCTTCATTTGCCACAATATATTTTTCTATTACTAAGGTTATAATAGGCTCCATGGTTATAGCGTAAATACCTGGAAATGGGAAGAAATATTGCACAGTTGGTGTATTGTTGAGGTGTAGGTGGAAGACGATAGTCATGCCAAGTTTCTAATGGTCCAGTGTTCAAAATAATAATCAAATAAAATAAATGACGAAAGGTCCTTTTATACTTTTCCATTTTTCAGTGGTGTGAGAAAGTGGTTTTTGGAAACCCACGTTTCATTCCAAAATGCACCTGGTGATGCCACATACCTCCGAGAGAAAACCACGGTTTAAATTTTGGGACCACCCTTCAAAATTAAACCTTGTGTAGCTTTGCCCCCCAAAATCATTCACGGTCATTTGATCTTGATAAATCATGATCCATGATGCTTCAGACCTGATCATCTTAGTTCTCCTGCCATATTTATCCCTTCCTGCCATATTCATTCCATTTCCCAGTTTATCAAGATTCCAAACCAAATTTAGTGTTCCACTAGATTTTGAAATATTGATTTCGCACAACAAAAATTTAATGGTGACTAACAGCTCTGATCCTACGAGTTGGGTCACTCAAAAGGAGCATTATTTTTCTTTGCATGGTATTATTTATGAGTTGGAGAAACTTTTCTATGTCATCCTCTATCTAGATCTTGAACGATGGAAATGGTGGAAATAGTGTAAAAACTCACGTCAAGGGTATATTGTCATGACCCAGTTTGTTGCAGAGCTCTATGACTGCTTTGACACTGATACCCACTATCTCAGTCATTTGACCAAGTTGAAACATTGAGGCATAGTGGAAGACTTTATAAATTATTTTTATCATTTGTCCTTTTGAACCGAGGGTATCTCAGATTCTTTCTTTTGTGAATGCTTTATCAGTGGCCTAAAGGATGAAATATGATCCCAGGTTCTCATGGATTGCCCTCATACTTGGTTGGAATCTACTAAACATGCTAAAGAGGCCCAACAAGTTGTTTTTTCCTAGAAAATAAATAAAAAACCTCATTTGTTCCTTGTCCTCAACCCACTAATACTAACCCCCCTATCAGTCCCCTCAAGGTCCATAAATTAACTAGGGTTGAAATGGATAAACACCAATTGAAGGGTCTTTTCTATAATTGTGATGAAAAATATTTTCTAGGGAACAAGTGTAAGGAACAAAAACGTTTTATGGCCATTTCTGAATATGTTACCGATGAAGATGTGACAGATGCACTTGTTGAAGAGCCCTCCCTTCCCGATGCTACCAAGGATCTCACTGACCCACATGAATTTGAACTACTCATTTACTTGCATGAACTCACTAGATTCTCTACTCCACAAACCCTCAAGCTCATTGGTTATATTAATAATAGGAAGTTCATCATCCCTGTTGAAAGTGGTAGAACCCACAATTTTTTATTCATCGTCCCATTGCCCAGAAAATCAATTTCTATATTTGTGTTGTCAATAATTTTCAAATCATGATAGCCAATGGTGGGTCCATGAAATGTGGTCAATGTTGTGAAAATGTACATCTTCATATTGTCTAGTACTTGGGTCATATTGTTGGAAAGGTTGGTGTCTGGGTGGATCCTTAGAAGATTGAAGAAATGCAGGATTGGCCTCACCCCAAGACTATAAACATATTGCATGGTTTTATGGGTTTAACAGGATATTATCACATATTTGTTTAGAATTATGGCAAGATTGTGACACCTCTCACT
>ML814703.1:10780-26889 GCA_009831015.1 Picea engelmannii
AGTGATCTTGTTCTTATGTTGCTCTTATCTATTGAAATGCAAAGAACTATAATAATGGCATAAAAATTAACAGACTTGCCATTTAAACACATAGTAACAACAATCACCATTTCAACTGATACCATGTTGTTGGATGCACATACCATTTGACAAAATGCAAGATCATTTCTGTGATTGTACATGTTTAATTACTCCGAATATAAACATCAAACGATGCTGAGCTATCAATCCAATACAAGGAAGCAATGACAATATGCCCAATCCCATTTCTTAAATCAATCGAATTGCAACAAAACCATACTGTTTAAAAACCTGTGCTCATCTTTGATGGTGCAATCAAATAATATCCATAACATATATAGTGGATAGTTGAACACAACTACCAAAATTGCAATATTTCCATTTGGCAATTAAAATACAGAGAAACAACAACCCTTATTTCAATCAATATCATGCTGTAGGAAACACACAACCCAACGCATAAGAAAAGAGGCGTATTCCCAGTCAACCATAAAACCATGTCGAACTATCGAATCAATTGCCATAATAAAAGAACACAATGACTATAACCAATCACAAAAACCATTGCCAATGCTATTAATCAAGGACAACCAATAGTTAACCACTGTCGACGATACTCCACCAAATCATAATAGTCGACCATGCGTTCGAACAAAAACAACTAGTTCATTTAACAAAATCGGGCTTAAAATAATCAAGGGTGGACACTGAGTAACCAACACAGGGAGGTTGGAAATGACCATCAACAACAGGTGAGAACCTTTGGCATAACACGGTGGACCCACATGCCATATCACCCATAGCTTTGCAAGACAAGGAGAGAATTCAACATGCAAGAGAGATTATGAATAGAGGAGCAAAGGTCCCTCACGGGCCAATAAATAACACCAGAACACGCAGGGCATAACCCTCGCGGTTTCCCCCAATCAACCTGGGTAACACTGATATAAAAAATAGAGCCATGAAATATCAATCAACCTCAAAACAAGACCCTTTGGCATCATAGCCATCAACCAGACACATAGACACCAATAATATAACGAGCCAATACCCAGGTGAAATGATATACAATGACACCAGGTGGTTCGAGATCAAAACCAACAACTCATAACAACAATGCGATCGAGTGAGGTAACAAGAATTGTGTGAGGACAACCGGTCAAGTCTGGATCGAGTGGACCCTCTAATAAAAACTCAGTAAGGATGAAAGAGAGCCTTCATGGCCTCTAGTACTTAGAATAATCAATAAAAATGTGACTTCAACCATCATTTTTTATTTGCAATGAAAATTATCAACCAATCTATTCCCAAGAGATAACACAATTTACACAGTTGCTAGTCTCGAGAAAAGCACAGACCCATACATCACCAAGCCAATATCTATTTCATAACCAGAGTGGGTTCATGGATGGCGAAAAGACATAAATGTAACCAAGAAAACCTTAAAAACGCGAGCTTGGCTGAGCGGTTCTTCCTCTACTTGAAAATTGGAGCTTAACCACAACTAAACACAATTGAACAATAACTGAGCTAGAGTGACGGCCAGTGGAAAGGGTATGGAGTGACGTGCAGTAAATGCACATCGCCTCCATCCTCCACTCATTCAATTCCTTAGTACATGCCAACCAACTCTCCATTAATCCACTTAATTAATCCATGCATCAAACTTAGCATCCATCACTTGTCAAATGCGCCACCCCATACCACATTTAACCATTGCCAACTAAACCATAACACATATAACTCAATAAATCGGATATCCATTAACCCCGTTAGCTAGGAATAACAACAATCCCTTAAATCCAATGCATATAATGTAGAATAACATAACATAGTTTTAATTCCTTGCTTAGATTTTTCTCCACATTTCTTTTATCCTTTTTCATGACTAACACATGTTTCGTGTAGGTGTAACATGTAATAGATCATGGCACAATAAAAATAACAGTTCACATAAGCCTTCATGACATGGATATGAGAGTTTAAAGTAAATACACTCACACATAGCATGAATTTTCCATCACCCATTTGTTGTGAATAGAACCAACATTTGAAAATCAATCATGCTCAAACCTGGAAGCAGTGTCGAACAACAACATAACATCAAATAAGAACCATATCTGATCCTCCAATCTACAAGGGGTCCCACCTACTAGTATTATAGATATATCGTTAGCTTATAATAATAGGCTTTAGCAATACTTTGCAGGCATAAAACCTCGTTGTGATTTTAATCGTCAACAAAGATGTCTGCAAGCACCAAGCTTGTTGACAAGCTAGAAGGTGTGGATAAATTCCGTGCCTAGAAGTATAGGATTGCACTCATTCTTGAAGAGAATGACCTAGCAAGATTCATTAAAGAATATGTACCAGAACCTACCAATGTTGCAGCTAAAGAAAAATACCAAAAGGACACAGTTAGGGCCAAAAGAATCATTGCAGGCTCTATTAAAGATCATTTGATTCCTCAAGTGGCTTCAAAGAAAACTCCAAAAGAAATATTTTATGCCCTAACAAGAATGTATGAAGGAAAGAACATCAACTAGAAGATGAATCTAAGAACTCAACTCAAAAGTACAAGGATGCAGAAAGGAGAAGTAGTTCATGCATATTTCTATAGAATATCACAATTCAAGGAACATCTAGAGGCAATTGGTGATACTCTAGATGAAGAGAAACTCATAATGACAACTCTTAATTATCTCACAAGACCTTGGGATGCATTCATCCAAACTATTTGTGCCAGAAAGGAGGAACTACATTTTGACAGTCCGTGGGAAGAATGTATTCAAGAAGAAGCAAGAGTAGCTAACCGAGAAGCAATACTATCAAGAGATGAATATCAAGCCCTAACTGATCATACTAAAGGAGGAAGGAAGAGGCCTCATTTCCAGAAGGAAACTCATCAACATAAGGAGTCTCTCTCCCCAAGTAAATTCATCCATAAAGAATCTCACCCTCTAAGGAGATTCCAAAAGTTTCAGAAAGGTCAAAGAAGAGAAAAGGATTTCTCATCCTACCAATGTTACCATTGTGACAAGATGGGACATATTGCTAAGAATTTTCCAGCTAGAAGAGAAGAATACAAGAAGATAAACATAAGGAACCATGCCCATATAGTTGAAGATGAAGAGCCACCCACAAAGATGATAAAATAACAGATTGAAGATCATGTCTTAATCTCTTCCCTCTCAGGATCAGTGTCACCTGGTGAGGACTAGGCTCATAGATAATGGTGCTTCCAAGCACATGACAGGTCAAAGAGACATTCTCTCTAACGTTACAGAAAATAAATTTACCTAAAAAGTTACACTTGGAGATGATTACCAATACCCTATCAAAGGAGTAGGAGAGTCAAATTACAAACTTGATTTAGGGACCCCAATGAAGATGAAGGATGTACTATATGTACCATGTTTGACAAAGAACTTACTTTCTATCTTAGCTTTATATAAGAAAGGCTTCATATTTTCTTTCATAGATGGAGAAGTTCTTATGTGGCCTGTTATCGCACAATATGTACTTGCCTAAATCCCAAAGCAAGTAGATACAATATTGGCGTAACAAGGGGTGACCTATCACTGTCACCTTAATAGTAAACCCTTTTCTATTTAGGAGTATATCAATGTACCCCAGGGGAGATGTCCCCAATGACCTGAGGGTTTGAGAAGGCTAAGGAAAGAAAGTTCGCCCCTCTCACAAGTCACTCAATTTCAAGGGTTCTTTGTGTCTTATAGAGATGAAGCAAAATATAAATGAAGTGTACCTGCCTAGAATAAGACAACAAAATAGAAAAAGGGCACTTTCCAAGTACCGAAATGATGTTAATGTTTCATAAGACAATGAGCTCTTGAGAAATATACTAGTTGATATAAATTGCAGCAGTATAACATTTTACAACAACAATGATAAATTTGTAACAACTATAATAATTATGCTCCAAAATGCTCGAGAAAAGACTAGAAATAGTAGCTTTAACTAGGCAAATTGATATTAGATAGTCACAAGTAGATTTAACAATGTCTAGCTAGCAATACATGTCACTTTTGAGGTTAGTTTGCTTCTGTTAGATGGCTGTATCAATTTTTTGCAACAACAACAAGTTAGTTAGTGAATTAGGCTAATCTAAGGTTAGTAGGAGTTAGTGAATGTTCCAAGGAAGAAAGTTTGAAAATTGTTTGATCAATTAATCACTAGTGGTGAATAAATTAGTGCCTTCTAGGGTAATGGAGTCAATGATAGAAACAACAACTCTTAGAGGGAAATAATAATGATAATACTTAGTCAAAAGGAGATGGAGAGGATGAAAGAGGTGTTAGTAACCCAAGGCCTCAAACATCCAAGTCCTAGAGAGATAATTGCTAGAAAGTAAGGAAACTTAGGTCATAACGATTTCTCTTTCCTTAGAAAATTTGAAACAAAATATGCAAGAAGCAATGTAAGTAGGGTTACTAGAGTGCTACAATGGTAGGGCTCTAGTATCGACTTCTAGATAAGGTGTTCTTTGAGAAATTTAAACAAGTGGAAAATTATAGAGAAAAAGATAATAACTTATGTCTTTCTCTTAGGGTTTCAAGCAAGCAATTTCATAATCTTTAATATGAAACAAGTAAATTTACCATAAAAATTCATTCACAATAAAGAAATGTAGATTTTCTACTTAATTCACCAAGAATAATCAAGCCAAACCCTAGTTTAAGATCCTCCACAATGAAGATTTGCCAAAATACACCAAGATTTGCCTCCGCAAAAGTTGTGCACCACTTAGTTTCAACCAATAACCCTTAAAGAGGGCCGAATTTTAGACCACACACTTGTGTGATTAAATATGATGATGAAAAATGAGAGTTTTCTCTCTTATTTATACAATATCAATGACCTTTAATTAGATTTAGGTCATAAAAAGGTCGACATGGCCAAATTACATTAAAATCCAGTTTTTTATACAAATTCAAATAATTAAACCCTTAAATCATATTTAGAGGTGACATCATACCATTCTAGGGTGACGTTGAGCCTCCTGGGTGGAACGTTGGGCCTCATCTGCAAAACGTTAGGCCTCCCAATGCTCCGGATGATGCCACACGTGCCAATTAGCACACAACTTCCTCCATAATGCCAATCCAGACACTGGGTGACGTCTAGGGTTACAAAGGTGATGTCATGGGCCTCCCAAGGCCAACGTCTAGGTGGAAGAGCAAGATCCCCCTGGGTCTAGGTATGCCAAAGTGTCTCCAGTGAAACATCATTCTTTCTTCCTGGTGCAAGTCTTTGACATCTCTCCGCCCCTGGCTGGGGTCACACCGTCCATCTGTGTGATTTTATCCCTATGGAAGTTCGAGCTAATCATCCCCCCATATGTACCTGTCAACCGGGCAAGTTCCTGCAATAACAATAAGTATGCCCTCCAGGGGCTCATAAGTCACAGGGATCATAACAATGTCAATCACATCTAATAATCAAATGACCCAAACATGTGCATCAAACCCCCCTTTACCTAGAGAAATGCTCAAAGATGTTATGCAATTTAAAAATTCAGGTTTGGAGAAGGTCTCAGGATGTCCTATTGGGCTAATTGTCCTTAAGTTTGGGGTGTTTCCCAGGTGTGAACCAATCTAGGTCATGTAAGTGTGTGTGAAGTTGCATAGGGGAAATGTTTGGGCAGAGGGTGCAGTGATATCAGGGAAATGTAGGTCTTGCCTATGGGTTCCCTTGTAGAGGGCGAGTTTCACCTTATCATGGATGCCTTTGTTTCCTAGCCCATTTAATTCCTTTTATTCTTAGTCTTATTTCTCTTTTGAATTTATTTTCAAGGGAAAAGATGGGGGACACTATCTTGGCATGGTGACCAGAGGTGACAACGTTACCCACAAGCGTTTCACAGAAATGAGAAGGCTGGCTCGTGATGAGACTTCATTTCTCTTGACTATGCCACCAAGAGCCACTACCCTAGCTAGGTGACCAGATAGATGGTAATGTCATACCATTACATGCCCATGGACCTAATAGGTCAGCTAATGATGAGACCTCCCATCCACCAACTAGTACCTCGAGTTTTATTATCTTATGGGTCCCATTTTCTTACTGAGAAGCCTTTTATTGCATCTCAAAGGTTTCATCTTTGGCTTTTAACTCTTTCTTTCTATTTTTACCCTCTTGGCCTTTATCCCCTTCTTCCCACAAGGCAAGGTACAACCCTTCCTAGTGTGGAAAACCCAATTCCCGAACCAAGGTGGGGGGATATGAGAGGAGTAATGATGGAAAGTGGCAAGTATGAAGGGAATGGATGATGACCTTTCATATACCAACCCCGTGGCAAATCTTCCTAAAGGGGAATCAACTTACTAGGTAATTATGTCACCTTCCCAGGTATGAACAAGTTAAAGAGAATAATTTCCAAGCAAACGTTATGAAATGAAGGGGAATTGAGTGCAACATATTCAAGTTCTTCAAAAATTAGAGTGACACATACCATGATACCCAGACTCATTACCTCATGGAGAAAGACTTACTACCACTTTAGGACCACGTTGGTGGGATGGATGCTGTTGCTTCTTATAGATGGGTTGCACTGAAGAAAATATGGGCCCTCCGGGGCCATGATCAAGTCATCCGTCTCTTGACACTCCATGTCTAGGACCCGTGGGCCTCAAGACATAATATCGTTATTTATCTCTAGGATAGGGGATAACATCTGGCTCCAACTCGGGGACATGTGCTCACCGTAGAGTGCATGAGAACCTCAACATTTCTGGTATGACCTGTATCTGCTAAATCTCAATAAAGTACATCAATGATCCTCAGGGTGGTGATATCACCCCTCACTCATATATGATATAGTGGAAAATAAGCATGCATATATAAAAAATGAAGGAATACAAAATGAAACTACACTACACTAGCATGATATGCAGATGGTATATACAATGGATGAAAATGCATAACTTACCTCTACTTACCTGTTGGTTGAATGCTAGGTGTAGTCAAATAACCAATGAAACCATCCTAGCAATATCTCATAATACATGCCTCTCTGCTTCATCATAAACCAAAACAATGATAAGTTAAACACAAAAATAACATGAGTTAGAAAATTGCATCATCGGAAATCGTAAAGTCTAGCTCATGCAGTTGGGAGGGAGGGACAAAATTATGCCAATTCACACTCTTAGGAAAGTGCTTAATCCATCTTAGAAAGGGATCGTGAAAAATCAAAGGTTCAAAAGACTGACTCAAAGAGTCTGAAGGTTGGCTACCTTGGACATCTTCACATCCCGAGGTCTGGGAAGGGACCAGTAAGAAACTAGAGAATGAATTACAATTTAAGGGAAGGTTGAAATACTGAGATAATAAATTTCTTCTTAAGGTATTCAACCTACCTTTGAATTCTAAAAGAGTATTCCATTTATTATTGAGTTATTATTCATTAGATTATTCTATTTATTTGAAATATTGTAGCTGTAAAGAGTATTCTATTTATTATTGAGTTATTATTCATCAGATCAATCCCCTTTTGTGGATCGACCATCTTGGGCTTTGTACTTGACCAAATCCCCTTTTGTGGATTGGTCAAACCCTAATTATATTATGCAAATTAATAAGTCTCCCCCATGCCTAATTAAAGTGGTTTTAACCATTAAGAAGAGAATTCGGCCCTGCCCAGTGAAGAGACACCTTTCCAGTGCCTGCCAGCTATTACAAATAAAGGAGGCTAGCGCCTCATTATATCGCTCAGTCATTCACTCATCAAGTGCACAAGTTTGGTAGCTGTAGTTGGGAGAAGAAGGAAGACATAGGCACATTGCTTAGTGTTGGATATTCTCTAGTGTTTTGGTTTATTGTCTTGGCATTGTATTGACTATCTATATTAAGGAAGTTTTTGATGGTTTTTCTCCCCCATCAGGGTTTCCCAGGATAAATGCTATGTATCTTTTGATTGTGTTTCTCTCAATTATCCTACCTATGCTATTGTTATATAGTAATTTGAAAAGAAACCTAATAATAACTCAAAACTTAACAGGTTGATGCTACTCTATATAGACAGATCATTGGATCATTGATGTATCTGATGAATACTGGGCTAGATATATGTTTTTCTGTGAACTCCTTGAGTCAATATCTGGTAGAGCCCAAACATGTTCACCTTGTTGTTGAAAAACATGTGATGAGATAACTTAAGGGTACGTTGGACTTTGGTCTATGTTATAATGGAGATCATGAATTCAGACTAGTTGGTTACACTGATTCAGATTGGGCTAGAAGTGTTTTTGATAGAAAGATCACTTCAGGATGTTTTTTTAGTCTAGGGTTAGCCATAACTTCATGGCAGAGCAAGAAGCAATCCAATATTTCTCTCAGCACGAAATAAGCATAATACATTGCAACATGTTCCACCAGTTGTGAATCCATATGGATTCAAAAGTCGTTGACAAGTCTATTCGATTTGGAGATGGAAGCCACCGTGATTCTATGTGATAACTAGAGTTGCATAAAGATGAAGGAGAACCCAATGTTCCATGATAAGTCGAAGCACACATAAATCCGATATCCACTACATTCGTGATATGGTGCAGAGAGGAGCTGTAAAGCTCCAATATGTTGGCATAGATGAGCATGTTGTATATGTGTTGACCAAGCCTCTGTCTCGTGTAAAGTTTGAATACTTTAGAGACAAGCTTGGTATAGTCCGAAAGGACCTCCCTTGAAAGGGGGAGTGATGCTGATGATACTATGGCATCTTGACCAACATTGGGTATCTCCATTAGGATTTCATTTCCTAGGGGATTGATCATCCCTGGACAGATCCCGAAGGTCCAGTAAGGACGATTTGTCAGATTACATGTGCATGTACATGCCAGCTGTGGTAAATAGTGGTAGCTCCGTTAGGATTTTGTATCCTATGGAATCTTTTGATTCCTAGGCAGAACCCGAAGGTCCGGTAAGGACGGTTTGTCAGAGTACCATGTGGTAGCTCTGTTAGGATTTTATATCCTAGGGAATCTTATGATTTTTGGGTAGATCCCTAAGGTACGACAAGGACGGTCTTTCAGAGTACCACAAAATGTTGTTGTTGCACCTGCCTCATTCTGTTGCTGTATGATGATGACATTGTTATCTTAGCCTCATGTTGTTCTTGATGATGATATTTCAACCTTGTGCTATTATTAATGATGATGTACTAACCTCATGCTATTAATGATGGTGTTGATGATGTTGTTGCCTTAGCGTTATTCTAATTGATGTTGATGCAGATGGTGATTCTAGCTCTATGCCGTGAACAATGATTTTATTGATGATGAGAAAAACTTTCGATGATTTGTAGATATTCCAATCAGTGTTCCAGATGCTGATGATGTTTCTACCCTGTCTCTCTCTCCTAATGATGTTGTATTGGGATATGTTAGTAGTATTCCCTTCTTGTTAAGGGGAAGTGTTGAAATATTGTAACTACAAAGAATATTCTAATTATAGTTGAGTTATTATATTATAGATCAAATCCCCTTTTGTGGATTGATCATGTCAGGACTTATGTATGACCAAATCCCCTTTTGAGGACTGGTCAAACCATAGTTATATGGTGTTGTTTGTAAAGTCATCCCCTAAAGCTTAATAAAGTGGTTTTAACCACTAGTTGAAGAAGTTGGCCTTGCTTGGTGAAAAGACATAACCCTAGCGCCTATCAGCTAGTATAAATAAGAGAGGATGGCACCTCATTCTCTCACTCACTCAAGTCACTCATCCAGTGTGCAACTTTTGAAGGAAGCTGCAGTTAGAAGAAGGAGAAGAGAGAGGCGCATGCTTAGGTCTTAGATATTCTTGGTGGTTTGGTCTTCAGTCTTGGCATTGTATTGTCAATCTATTATTGAGGAAGTTTTTGTTGGGTTTTCTCCCCCACAAGGGTTTGCCAGGGTAAAATTCTGTGTACCTTGTGATTGTGTTTCTTTCAGTGATCCTGCTTATGCTATTATTGTCTAGTAAATTGAAAAGAGATTAATAAAAACTCTAAATTTAACAGTTACAACTCCCACATTAACAAAATCAAACCAAGAAAATAGCTTTGAGACATTTTCATGTATTTATGCAATAGGCTAGGTTAATTCAACCCCAAAATTTAGCTCCTCTACGTAACCCATGATTGGGTAGACAAGGAAAACTTTTGATAATGGATAGACCATAGACAATATTGTTATCATTTAACAAGTGTGGACCACTCGACTTGAAGAGTGGATCAAAGATTAACTAACATGAGGACTCTAAAGGTAACTTGGGGAAGGAAAGATCAAGATGAGTATCATCTAGAGAAGATTTTCACAATTTTTATTCAAAAGTTAGGATATGAAACAAATAGTAAAGTGGAATTATTAGGCCTCATAAATTCGACGCTTTTCTTCAAAAACAAAATAAGTTAATATTGGAAGGTGACTCTAAAATCCTCGTAGTGCAATGAAAAAAGGAATAAGATAAACTAATACGAGTATTAGGACAAATTAGAAGGGTTAGGTCATAAAAAACATGCTAATTCAATGACTATTGCTAATTCTTCTCGATCCAATGACTATTGCTAATTCTTCAACTCAAAGGTTGACATGTCCCCCAGACTGCCAGGCCCATTGAGATTGATAGTTCCAATTTTGGGAGGAAGAAGGTTGAATACTGAAAGGTCAACAATTGGAAGGAAGAAGATTGAAAATGCAAAGTTTGACGATGACAGTGATTTTGGTGTTCTTCAAGATCTCATTTTTGGGTTTCTTCAAGATCTAGATTTTAGTTTTCTTTTCAATATATTGTTTTTAGTGTTCATCAAGATGCATATTTAGCTCCAACTTTGGATATGGTTCATTAGAAAAAATCCCCATCAGGGTTCTCCCCAAGCAATGGATTCAATCTTTCATCTGCACACTCAATGGGGAAACATAGATCTGATATATGTTCTTCCCTCAACGGGGAAACATAGATCCAATATGTGTTTTTATCTTCCCAAGAAAGCTTCCTTCAAACACCCTTTTAGAGGGATTTGGAAGCACACCCCTTGCGATTGATGCCAAACCTATTGATTTATTGGCTAGTGTGTCAACCTGACATGAGTTTTGTGGCTTAAAGGCTTGGGTCCTTGGGACCTTTAAGAATTGGGAGATTCACAAGATCAATTTCCATTGTTGGCGAAAAGATTCCCCTCCCCCTATGCACCTCCCTTTGCCATGGTATCAAAGTATAACTTAAAATGGCCATTGAAAGATTATAGTTGTGCACCAAAATTTAATTTTTGAAATATCGAGTTGGCATGCTTTCATATATTCATCCTTACTCTTTCCAACCTACAAATAAGTGGGAGACGTGTTGGTGTTATCATATAGATCATGTTGGCACTTATATTCATTCGTTCACTTTGTACAAGAAGACTACTTCCAAGCTTTGGCATTTATAGATTAGGTCCCTTTAAAAAGTTTCGATCTATTGAGTATCTTCAGAATAATACCCCCATGTCATCGTTTGAGCTAGGATAAAAAAAATCACCTAATGAAATTGATGAAATGAACTATGTTAGCATTTGTGTCGACAACAAAATATAACCAAGAAAATAGCTCCCAAAAATTCTGTGTGTGTGTGTGGTTTGACATATTTATGCAGTGCACAAGGTTAATTCAACCCTAGAGTTTAAGTCATCTACATGACTTGGGGTTGAGTAGACAAATACAAATTTTTTGATAATGGATAGACCATATATTATACTATGATCCCTTGACAAGTCATGAAATTTCCACTTGAAGAGTGGATCAAGTTAACTTCAATGGGGAATCCAAAGGAAACCTTGAGAACGTAGGATTTGGAGGACGAATTTGAATCATATTGGGAATTTTCTAGCAATTTTCATTCAATATTTAGTATATGGAAGATAATTAAGTGTAATTAGCAGGAATAATAAATTCAATTAAATTGGAATTTCTTATCCAAATAGAAAAGCTAGTCATGGAAGATGAATTTAAAATCCTTGTATATCAAGTGAAACGGGGAGACAATCTATCTTGAGAACTAGGGCATATCATATAGGCTAAATTGTAAAGAGGCCCTAAAAAATTAGGATCATATATCTTTTATCCGTGTAAAACATTCCTTGAACAAGGTTGTTGATCTACTAGCCAACTTGGCCACTCAAGATGAGGATCAAGGCTTAAATTTTTATGTCTTTCATACGTTAAATGAATTGGGAGACTTACGACCTCAACTATTATTGTTGGTAAATGACTCCCCCTTCTTCCTTTTCCATGGTGTCAAAGCAAAGCTTAAATTGACCATTAAAGACTACAATCTTTGAAGGACTAAAGATTAGTTTTCAAAAATTGGGTTGGTGCAATTTCATGTTATCCTCACTCTTTCCCACCTATGGATACATGTGATATGACATGACATTATCAACTAGATCACATTGACATGCATATTCATTCCTTCACTTTCTAGAATAGGATTCCTGTCAAAATGCAACATTTATAGATCAATGAGTTTCAAAAATTCAATTCTTTAGAGTATTTACAAGATAATATCCCCATGTCGTCTATTGAGCTAGGAAAAATAAAGAGGAGGGGCCACTTAAAGAAATTGATCAAAGGAACTACATTAATTGTAGATCCTTTGTCAACAACAAAATCTAACCAAGAAAGTGGCTTTGAGATATTCTTAACATGTGTATGGCTCAATATATTATTCTTGAGGCAAGGTTAAGTCAACCTCGATGTTTAGCTTCTCTATGTGACTCGAGGTCAAGAAGGTAACAATGCAACTTCCATACCATTGCCTCATTAGCCTAGAAGAGACTCAATAAGTGCTAAAGGGGGTTGGGCGTATAATGGACAAAATGGGGCGTGATAGAAAGAGGGCATCGCAAGATATTCATGAAAATTAAGAGTACTTGAAGGGCACGTTGGATTTCCTTTAGTACGTTGTCATGATGTAATTAGAGCACATTCACATTAACCTAGATAAGTTTAGTATAAGTGAGTGTTAATTGCAGAAATGGTTTGCATGCAAACATCTCGAACTACCCTGTAAGGCTAGATTAGAGGGAGGTGGGAATGATCATTTGAGTTTTTCTAGCCCTTGTTAAATTCCTTTAATACCATTTTCCTTCCTTATGAAATCCAATGATGGATAAGGGAAATGAAGGAGGTCTCTTAATCAAGTGTAGTTGCATGTATCTCTCTTTGGAGTGATTTTATATTATATAATTTTTGGGGTTTTAATAATATAATATTTTTTGAAAGTGAAAGGAAGCTAAATGAAGATGAAAATATTGGTTAAAAGGTTTAGTTAAGCTAAATTGATAAAAAGATTTCTAAAAATAATGTACAAGGCTATGCTAAAGAAAATTGCAATAGTGCAAATAATAGACACATAAATGAGAAAACAAGAGGGGGAGGTCCCATCACATAGCTAAGAAAGCAAAGCATAAAAAATAACAACATAGATATGACTAGAATCGGTTATCTATATTAAGATATGTTCTACACATTACATTCTATGGTATAATAGGCCTCTCTCAACCTCTTGTGAAAGGATGAAGTAGAATTGTTAATAACATGTCCTGTTGTTTTTCAAGAACCATACTAGAACATGCAAAAGATTGTAAAGAAAGCGAAGACTAGGAACAATGATTCTTGACTTCAAGGGAATTGATAAAATTGCTTTGAAAGTTGCATTGCCTTTACAAATTGTTTGGCAATTAGTGCTTAGTAGAAACCCAAATAATTAACTACTTACAAAGCACTCCAAATATCAATTTATACTTTAAACTCAAAATAATTTCAAACCCTCACATTCATTTACACCCTTAAAACATCTTGTTATCAACAAAGTTGTTAGTCCATGGAGAAAAAACTAGCTAGAAATGAAAGTAGTGGGTTAAACTAGCTTCCTACTTTTGACACACCTCTCTTCTCTTTTCTCTTATAATTTCTTGAAGCATTTCTCTTTATCTTTTATGGCTTGACGAAGGTAGTGACTACTTTTTAAACAAAATAATAAAATAAAGTGACATAAGAGTATTAATGAACGAAAAGTCACTTTATAATAAGAAGTCACTAAGTGTAATATTAGAACGTAGGATGAAGTCAAGACAAAACAAGAGGGGGAGGTCCCATCACCTAGGGTAATTAATACACTTTGAGCCTCCATGGGTCGTGAGTTCCCATGGCTCTCACATCACCTTATGCCTCTCTAGTCATTTCCTCATAACTCCCAATTATTCCTTATTTCTCCACAACTGCTATCCCCTCATCCTAAAATTCGTGAAGCAAATACCATACATAGCATAAAATGATCAATGTAATATGCATGCATGAACCACATATGAAGAGTTACCACAAAGTTTCCCATACCATCATCACAAATCAAAACCAAATGTGTCAAATCTACCATAAATATATTTATATACGTATTAAAAAAATATGAACTATATCTACTTGTCCAAAAAATAAGTGTCACCCTAATAATCTGTGAACAATCTATCATAAAAATACACAATCAAATATATCATAAAAATACACAATCAAATCAGTGATTGTTGTGACAATGGAGTAATGGGTCCCGATTGAGATGAAGAGGATGGGCATAATGTATTCAAAGTTCACTACAAAGGGGAAAAGACTTTCAGATGCATATCTTCAAAATAAATTACCATTCTTAGGGAAATTCTAAACAAAGGAGTGGAAAAAGAAACATGACCATGGTGAGGTGTGCTAGCAACATGATCAATAACAAATTTTATAGGAGTGAGGGTTACACTAGGGTTGTGTGAGGGACCTTAAGGAGGCATAGATGACACTTACCTATCCATAAGTTTTTTTTCTTCTCCAACAATAGTTGGTTAAAGAGTAGGGGCTTCCATATATTTAGAAGGAGGAGGATATGTTGTGGAAGTAAAATGAGTAAGCATGACCTCAAAGGCTTTAATATAGAATAATCATGGTTAGGAAATCCCCAACCCTTAGTGCCAACAAAAGGAGGAATACAATTGGAGTTCCAACCTTTGTTGGCAAGTTGAGCAACTAGGTTAATCTTGGATTTCCTTTGATGGAGTTGCAAATCAGGGGGAAAGGGCAATAAATGTGGTTGAACAATTTGGGTCTTCCATGTATAGAAGGCCAGATTACACTAATTGTGCAAAATCATCAGAATCTACATCAAAATGAATAGAAAATTGAATTTTCTTTGCTTGCCACCCTTACATATATCCCTTGTTAGGAAATAAGACTTGCTATGTAATAAAATCACTTTATGGCTTTAGAATATGTTAATGTTCACTTTTTATGTAAAACGGTCTATCCCATATTCATAAATGGAAATGATTCGCTTAGTGAACAATGATATATAAGGAGGTAAAATCCATTGTAATAAATGCACAAGTTATTCATTAATGATATCATATTGTGTTATTGTGACTGTGTTCCTTTGAGATAAGTGTTGATATTATGGTAGCTGCGGGAGGTATTAACCTCCATATGTAACCTTTGAATAGAATAGAATATTTCGGAAGCAAGATCAACCCTACACAAATGTGTAAAATCCCTAGAAGACATGTCGACTTAGCAAAATATATAATATTAAGGTATTATCCTCCAGGAAGAAAAGTCAGCTTCACAGGAAAAATATAAACATAAAATATAATTACCAGAAAGTCAGATCGACCTAGCAAGAAAAGCCATTGGACAAATTAATATAAATAGAGGACTTCTTGGCTCATTTTTTCACTCACTCACACACTCTCAATCACCCAGAAACAATGCGCAAGTTTGGAGGAGGAGCAACAACAACTACATTTATACAATTTTCTCTTTTTAAGTCTTTCTGGTACTTTCTCTTGTGCGTTACCCTTGGAGAAGTTGTGCTCTCTTGGTTATTTGTTGGTTCTAGTGAGGCCTCCTAGAATCATTCTTTCTGTCAAAGGTTAAGGTTCTTAGGGGTGGATTTATGCCTATGGATGGGTGGCAATGGTGTAACATTGCCTATGGTGAAACAAACACATCAACATTATTCTAACAGGTTATGGGTGTTGGGTATGTGTTATATTCTTTGCACGAGTAGTAGTGTTTGAGCGT
>ML814703.1:39657-50562 GCA_009831015.1 Picea engelmannii
TGACGTTTTTCTCTTGCGAAATATGCTTCCTTCAGGTTGGTTCTGATACCATGTTAATGTTTATGCCATTATTATAGTTCTTTTCATTTCAATAGATAATAGTAACATAAGAACAAGATCACTGAGAAATACACATTCACAAGAGACACAACATTTATCCTGGGAAACCCTCTAGGGGAAGAAAACCCAGCAAAACTTCCTTAATATAAATAACCAATACAATGCCAAGAGATATTATGCTAAAACAAAAAGTCCTCTCCTAGGATATTCACCACTCTCTCTCTCCTTTGCCGGTAATAGATCAGAACTTGTCTCTCAAACTAAGCAAGTGAGTTGTGTTCAAATGAGGTGCTAGCCTCCTTTATTTATACAAGTTCTGGCACGTGTGAAGTGTCTCTTCACTGGCAGGGCCGACCTCTCCATCTGGGTGGGTAAACCCACCTTTATTATATTTCTGGGTCTTCTTATTAACTGCTGGGGCCGACTTCTTATTCTGCCTATTATAATTGTCTGTGTACCAATCCGCAAAAGGGGATTTGGTGCTATTACAATATATGACATGATCAATCCACAATGGGGATTGATCCTATAAATAAAATATCAATAATAGTAAGAATACTCTTTGCAGTTACATTATTTTAACAGTTGAGAAGTCTCTATAAGATTTCCAAACGTTATAAACGACAGGCTATCGAATCAAGCCCGTTCCATCACAGATTGGTTAACATATTGTTGATGTACCACCTGTCGACCATAGGTGACAGTTGGGAAGTATTTTTAATGAGGAATGGTTTCACCCAGGCTGATCCTACAACAAACCCTCTTTTAACAACAAACCCTAACTTAAACAAGCTAGTGGTTGAAGACCAGTTAAGTAATTCAATGAGTGGACTAGAGTTTACTGAAAAAACCCCTCTAGTCAAAGGATCGCCATGTAAGCTTTCACCTGCTAGATTTCTAGAGAAAAATACTGATGGATTGAATGGAAATGATCCTCTTGTGCTTGTGGATGATGCTAGCCTGAACGTTATTGTTAAATCAGATGCCAAGAAACTTTGTAAAGGAACAAAACCTCTGTGCACAAATTTGGCTTTCAAGAACAAGAAATCATATCGCCTAATCTCTAGGAAATTAAGGAACCAAAACGATACTCATATGAGCTCGATCGATCCGATCGAGATCGATATGGGTTTGGATCCAGAGATAGGGGATTTTCTAGTTCGGGAAGATCCAGAATTGCAGGGTTCCAGCATGGAAGTTACCCTTCCCACTGAACCTTATGATTTCGTGACAAATTTGCCACCATGCCTTAAAGGCAAAGAAGGGTTCTCTAGTATTAGGAAATATCTGAAGCAAACAACAGATAAGACTGATGCACCCGTGGTCGACTGTGTCCTTCATCGACCTACCACCTCCCCTGTTCACTTTGATGAATGTTTCAATTGGGTTGAGAGTTATTACATCGACATTCCTCTCTTACAAGCTCGAATTAAAACTGTTACTTCTCAGAATGTCTTGTTAAAGCAAGAAAACTTTTATCTCAAGGTGAATGCAGAGAGGAAGACTAAACGTATCAAGACATCCAGAAACATAGTCATCAAGAATGCAACTAGTGTCAAGGCAATAATAAACTCTGAATTCTCCGAACCCTCTTTAGTTAACTTCTAATGGTAAACAATTTTATTTTCTTTTCAGTTTATTTCTGTTATCTAATTCGAAATAAGTAGATTTGAAGTTTTGATTTCATTTACTAAAATTAAGACTGGCTACAAAATCTTCGATTATGTAGCCAAGTCTCTTTTAATAAAAAAATTAGTTATTAGTGATTGTTTGTTCTAATTTATCATTTTTTTTTTCTTTTCTCAGGAAATGGGAGATTTTGTTGCTGATTATCTGGAGGAAATATTTTCGATTATGCATCTAAATGATTAGTAGTTTCTCCTTCTTTTTGTTTTATAAAAGCTTTGATTTATCTTTGAATAAAACCAACTCTGTTATAAGTGGTTCCCGACCCGCTATTTTTGTAATATTACTTGATTTTGGGAGATCCAACTCTATCCTATGAGATATGAGTATGCGATCCCAGGTTACTTTAAGTACTGTTCACTTTGTTAGTGAAAGACATATTTTGGTGGAATGCTTTATGGACATGTAAATTCCCAAGACTTTATGGACAAGTGGTTCACATTTCGACTTTAGACTAGTGCAACACTATTCCATTTATGTTTTTCTTTTTTATATTATGGAATATTGATATGTTATGCAACTTTAGTCTCATTAGCATGCGATGTTTCATCTTATTCAGTGCTTTAAAATTTTGTCTATAACTTGCTGTTTCATATATTATATATGTAATCATTATTTCAACTTTAATATCATGATTTATGCTTGATGTTTAGTTGATGTATCCAATGAATGTTTCACATTGAAATTTCTTTTACTGTAATCATTCATAATCACAAGGTCACTGGATCTATATTTTTGCTACTCTGTTCTTATATCGTAGCTGGCAATAAACACCTTGAGTTTATTTGGGAGACATTAGTACAATCATGTCGCAGATTTATCTCAGAGGCAAGATAGCTGGAGGTTTGGATCGCATAGAGACATAGACACAGTATGAAACTAATATCAGGTTAGCTTTATTCACATTTAATTTATGTTATTAGTTTATTTATTAGCGAAACAAGATAGTCTAAATTGGCCGTTTCCATTACTCTATCCTTATTTCAAATCATGTTTTATTAGTATTTTTTTTTAAGTTCTTAGATCTTATATTATAAAACTAAAAAATATAAAAATATGTGCTTTCTTTATCTACTTTCAAAACCAGTGACCAAACATTGATTTCGCAAGGCATTCACCAAAAACGTGCAATTTGTAAATACTATGTTTATAATCACATATTTATATTTCTGGAAATACTTGTAAATAATTATATTAAAGTATATAGTATTATAGTTTTAGTTTTAGAGTAGTTTATTTCTTTTCTTTGTTTTAGGACCCTAGTTGGCTAATGGAGCCATTAAACCCGTCAGAATAGATTACACAAAATGGCTTGGGTTAATTAGACAACTCTAGTCTGGATCTATTTTCCCAGTTGACGGCGTGTCACTTACGCCCGTCAACAAATGGAGCTAGAATGAGGGCCTGAATTCATTTGATGGCACGTGGAAGTCACAAGACCCCCCCCCATCACACATACTCGCTCCCCTGTCGTAACGCGCAGTCGCTCAGACAACGATGTTACATTTGAAACAACAACTACCTCAAACGATAACCCTAAGATTCCCGTTGAACCTGTGACACCAGTTCCTCAAGGGGCTGATGTCCAAGAAATTGTTTGTGAGTCACTCATAAGAACACATAGTGCCTTATCCCGTATCAGACAACCTGGTAGGCCTCTTAATCAACCCCTTGATTTCTCTGATATCCAAGAACAAATTCAAGGCACTAGTTTGCTCCAAAAACCGTTAGGTGAACATACTACCAATCCTACCGAAAAACCTATCATTGGAGCTGGGGGATCTGGTATTCCACCTTCCCCACCTGAGTCATCTCCATACTGTTTAGGAGGATATTCTTCAGATGAAGGCAAATCCTCATCAAGACCATCACAGCCTTCGACACCACCAATTCCCATGGCAAACCAAAACAATCTCGCCAAAGATTGGCTCAATCAAGATGCTGTGGCTGTACCCGGACCTCAACACCCATTACCAAAAAATCCAGAGAAATGGTTACCCAAATTTGATCCAGATTCCAAACAATCTGCTGAAGATCACATCAAAAAATTTATGTTGGCCATTAGACTCTGGAGTGTTGAACACGAGGACGTAGTATGCATATTATTTCCTTATACTTTTGAGGGAAATGCGTCCACATGGTATTTTTCTCAACAACCCCAAACCATTGTTTCTTGGGACAAGTTTGAAACTTGTTTTTTGGAAAAATCCGGGGATGATAAATCTCAAGAAGTCTTGGTTATGGAACTCTCCAGCTTAAAAATGAATCCTAAAGAAAAAGTGAAATATTTTAACCAAATATTTCTTACGTTAAAAAATAAAATCCCTGCAGATTCAAGGCTCGCTGAAAGCCTAATTGTTGCATATTACACTAAGGATCTGCATAATAACATAGCAATTTGGGTCAAAAGGTCTAAAAAGAACACACTGTTAGAAGCCTTTGAGGAAGCAAGCCAAATTGAAAAGGATATATTAAGCTTAAAAGACAACCTCAATAGTGAAGCTGAAACAACTTCATCCTCTAAAAAAGAAAATAGAAATCCTTACTAGGCTTCCTCAAACTAAAAATCAGCCAGAAATTTTAGACTTAGAAAGCTTATAGAAATCTTTCCAAAAACTGTCCAAACAAGTCGTTGACTTGAAGAGATCAACCGAGGAGGCATCCAAAAGCAAAGGAAGTTTTAAATCTCCTTTCAAAAATCCTTTTCCTCCCAATGGGCCAAACTCGACCGCTGAAAGTCTAAATTTCAAAAGCTTGCAGTATGCTTTGCAAACCATCTTAGAAGCACATGATAATTCTGCTTATGTCCCTCCTGAAAGTTCTGAAGATGTAGTTGAGGAAGAAGTACCAGAAGAGGAGGAATAATCTCCCATCATCTTCGGTCACTTCTTGGACAGTATATTCCAAGAAAATTTTGAAACTGTTCACCCCTACAATACAAGAAGAAAAACATAAAACAAACCTTCTTCTGAAGTGAGTAATAATGTGTTCCCAAAATAGTTAAAGAAAACTGAAATTAAACAAAGTTTAGCAGCCCCTACTTTAGAATATGATTTAATTGAAGATCTAAAAAAACTGAGGGCTAATATTTCTATTTTTGAGCTGTTGAAATTTCCCCTTATTTTGCAGAAAATGCTTCAAAGTATCGCTGAAAACAGTAAAAAAAATGATCCTAGCAGCAAGAAAATTGCAGAAATTGGTTAAAAAACAACCAAAAAGATCCCAACTAAATTGACATATGAACTTCCAGATAAAAGGGATCTATCTGAAAAAACTGTAGCAAATGTAGATAAAACTTCTTTAGGGACAACAACTAAAAATCAACAGAATTTTGCTGTTAACACCTAGAAAAATGTCCCTCCTTTTTTATTAACCTTTGAAATTTTCAATAGGAATGTACATAACTCCATGGTCGATTCTGGTGCATCATCGAATGTGATGCCTCTATCTATTTGTCAAAAAATTACCGCAGAAGTTAAACCTTCTGATCTCAAAATCATTCAGCTTGATCGAACAAATGTTAAGGTAATTGGTGAGCTAAAGAATGTTTTGGTTAGATTATCTTCCAATCTTAAGGTTCATCAGATAATTGACATTATCGTTGTGGATATCCCTGAAGTCTATGGTTTTTTTTTAAGCAGGGACTGGTCTGAGTAGCTACATGGTTACTTTGCTACATATTGGTCTCATTTGTGGCTGTCGGAAAATGGACAACCCAATAGAATCAGGATAAATATAGAACGTTATCTGAAGCATACTGTAACAGATCTAAATGATACAAATGAACCTTTCGTTACATCATCAAACTCATTTGAAACGCAGGGAATGAATACCTTCTTTGGTAATTTCATGAATGAAATATCTTCTGTTACTGATCCTGGGCAACAATCAGAAGTTATGACCTATACTTAGACATTGAATTTTCCAAGTATGCCGAGCACTGCTGACGAAGCCCAAATCTAGTCATTGTACTTTGATGGATCCAAATCCAAAGAAGGAGCAGGTGCAGGTTGTGTACTCATCAATCCTGCAGGTAATAAGACTTTTATTGCTTGCCGAATAGAGTTTGAGTGCACTAATAACACCGCCGAGTACGGAGATCTTCTACATGGACTTAGGAAAGCTTTGGATATGGACATGTGTAATTTAATGGTATTTGGCGATTCATAAATCGTCGTTAGGTAGGTAAGAAAATCCATACATTGCTTATCACCACATATGAAAAGCTACCAAAATGAGGTATGGAGTTTGATGCAAAATTTTTCAACATTTAACATAAATTCCATTCCTAGACTAAGTAATTCAAAGGCCAATTTATTGGCCAATTTGTTGCTTCTAAACTATTGCTTGCAGAAGGCCTTTCTCCTAATGCATTTTCGATTGAATTCTTGTTCAGACCATCTATCCCAGATAACATCACCAATTGGAGGGTGTTTAATGATGACCAACAAATCATCAACTTCCTGCATATGGAAGGCACCTTCCAAGGTTTCGTCATTGATGAAGGCACTCACGATGAGAACCTCCGAAACTTCACGGTAATATCAAATTCTAGATCTCCCAAATCAACATCTAATCTGGTAAACTCTATCCCCAGATCTGTTGTAATACTAAAGAAATTTTATGACTTTCATGATAAATTTAGAGGGCCAATTAATTGTAAAACGAACAGTTCTTCTTTGATTTATGAGACGGTTAATTTAGGAACAAAGGACAATCCCCAAAATATTAATCTAGGAACGGGATGCTCCGAGCAAGAACAATCTGCTTTTATAAAATTGTTTAAATAATTTAAAGACGTTTTTTCCTGGACGTATGATGATTTGAAAACATTTGACCCTAATATCATACAACATGTCATCCCCATGAAATCCCAGACTCAACCTTTTCAACAAAAATTGAGAAAGATGCACCCTAAATTGGAACCCAATGTTAAAAAAGAACTAAATAATTTGCTAACTGCGGATATAATTTTCCCAGTAAGGCACACACAATGGGTGTCTAACCTAGTCCCTGTAAGGAAGAAAAGTGGTGAAATTAGACTTTGTGTCGATTTTCAGAACCTGAACCGAGCATCCGATAAAGATAACTACCCCGTTCTTCTAATGGAGAAAATTTTACAGTAGGTGTTTGGTTCTGAAAGGCTATCTTTGCTAGATGGCTTTTCGGGATACAACCAGGTCCTCATGTCTCCCTCAAATCAGCTTAAAACCACCTTTCGCACCCCATGGGGCACTTATGCCTAAAGGAAAATGCCTTTTGGACTGATAAATGCCGATGCCACTTTCTAGAGAGCAATGGATATTTCTTTCTGTGGCCTCATAAACCAATCAGTTGTGGTCTATCTTGATGATGTCACCGTCTTCTCTAAAAACAAGAAAGATAACTTGTCTCACCTCAGGGATGTTCTGGAACGATGTCGAAAGTTCGGTATATCTCTCAACCCTAAGAAATCAATCTTTGCAGTAGAGCAAGGTACAATTATTGGGTTTATAGTGTCTAAGAAAAAAATTCTTATTGACCCTGAAAGAACCCAAGCTATTTCCAAACTCTCCCCTCCCTCTTCCAAAAAATCCATCCAATCCTTTTTGGGCAAGATTAATTTCGTCAGAAGGTTTGTCCCAAGTTTCTTGGAAATGGTAAGACCATTACAAAATTTAATTAAAAAGAATGTTCTGTACCGTTGGGGCTTGCAAGAAAGTCAAGATTTTGAATACATTAGAAAAACAATAGTAGAAGCTCCTTCCTTGACGAGTCCCGATTTTTCTCAAGATTTCACTCTTTACACCTTTGCTTCTGACTGATCTTATGATACTGTGTTAACACAGAAAAACGATGAAAGAAATGAGATACCCATTTCTTTCATGAGCTCAACTTTCAAAAGAGCAGAGCTTAATTACCCAACAGTAGATCAACATGCATATGCTATTTTTAAAGCAGTGAAACACTTCCGGTCATACCTGCTGAAATCCAGAACCAAGGTTATCGTTCCTTACCCAGATGTAAGAAACATGTTAGTACAAAAATAACTGGGTGAGAAAAGGGAAAATTGGATTACAAGAATATGACCTCGAAATAACCCCTGCACAAATTGTCAGAGGTCAAGGCCTATGTAAACTAGTGGTTGATTCAATTGAAGAGCAGGAAATTCAAATTAACGCCTCAACTGTAAATCAATATAACGAAAAACAAATCAGCTGTGCACAAGTTGCTGCCAATTCTTGGTATGAGAATATTAAATTTTATTTGACGCATGGATCCTCTCCTCGCTATCTTCATCCTAAAAACATAAGAGCACTAAGGCTAAAATCTGCATCTTTCCAGCTAATAAATGATGTATTATTTCGGAATAATTTTGATGGTGTTCTTATGCGTTGTTTAGAAAAGGAAGAGTCAGAGAAAGTACTATCTGAACTTCATGCAGGTGAAGCCAGTGGCCACTTCAGTGGTGATACCACTGCTCACAAAGTGATAAGAGATGGATCCTATTGGCCCACTTTGTTTAAATATGCCCATACGCTGTGTCGTAAATGCACAATCTACCAAAAGGCTGCAGGACGGGTGAAAAAGGAAACATTCCCTTTGCAACCTGTCACTGTAGATTCCCCTTTTCAACAATGGGGTCTTGATATTATAGGACCAATTAATCCTTCTTCTTCACAACAAAACAAGTATATCATTACAACAACGGATTATTTTACTAGATGGTCCGAAGTTGCACCTTTGAAAGTGGTAAACACGAATCATGTAGTATATTTCCTTAATTCTCATATTATCACTCGATTCAACAATCCTGGATGTTTGGTCTTTGATAATGCCTCTTACTTTTCATCCCTTGATATGAATGTCTTTTCCTTGGAAAAAGGTATTAAACTGAAATATTCTGCTAGCTACTACCCTCAAGGAAATGGTTTAGCAACATCAACAAACAAAAATTTAATCAAGATCATTAAGAGGACAGTTTCATAAAATCATAATAACTGACACAATGCACTATATAATGCACTTTGGGATGATCGGGTGACACCAAAATCCTCCATTGGTAATTCTGATTTCTTTCTCGTCTATGGAAGAGAAGAAATTCTCCCTCTGCATGTTTTACTTCCCTCACTGCAACTGTCACATAAAGTTCAAGAAGAGGAGTGCCCTCCTCTAGAGAATCAAATAAATGCTTTGTTAAAATTGGAGGAAGTAAGAACACAAGCAAAGCATAAATTGGATCAGCATCAATAAATTGTAAAAAGATGGTTTGATTCAAATTCTTCTTCAGATAGGAATTTCGATGTCGGAGACTTGGTTCTCAAGTGGGAAAAATCTCACGAGGGAAAGGGAGAACACAATAAGTTCCAGAATCTGTGGTTGGGACCATTTGTAATTTTTGAAAAATTATGTCCTAGCTCCTTCCGTCTGCAGAATTTGGAGGGACAACTAGACACTTTCCCAGTGAATGGACAAGCTCTCAAAAGATATTTCACCCGATGATTCCAGATCTACCTGTTTGTACATATGTTTTGTTTAATTTTCTTTTCTATTTTTTATTTTTATTTTGGTTCTATTCATTTTGTGTGTTTTGATTTGTTTATGAATAAATTATGTTTGAGTAATCATTTCGTTTATGGAAGGAAAATCAGAAATATTATCCAAAACAACAGTCGATGATGTTTAAAAGCACCAGTGATAGTTGCTTCGTCTAGTATGTCGCCATTGTTGACAACCACACATGATTTTGATATTTAACATAATCAGAAGAAATTTCATTTTTCTGTAGCTGCCATCACCTCAATTTTGTAAACATTTTTGAGAGTTTTGAGATGATTACTTGATTAAAATCTACCCTTATTAATTTCTTATTGTTTGCATTTTTCATTTTTGTTTTATGTTTAATTCATGACTGTAAGCATGAATTAAACATAAAACTTGGCTTGGTGTTATAATTTTTTGTGCCTTAGAAACATATTTTTAAAGGTCACCCATATTTAATTGAAATCCAAATCTAATGGTTGAGTGACCTATTTTCTATGTTTTGGTTTTAATATGGTTGTTATATGGTTTGATCGTTTATTTTTGATTTGTGAAGAGCACATGATATTTTTGATAGTCCTCTCACGAATTCAATGGTCATACCAACAATCATACAAATGAATACATACTTGCTATACTCACATCCTCACCTCACCTTGCTGGCTTAACATATTAATGAGCTATTCATTACCTCCATAGGGTTTTGGTACTATGTAGTTATGACACTCATCACAAGAGATGGTAGGGGATATGATGAACCTTCTGGTTTTCATTCCTATTTTTTGAGTTATGATGACCCTCAAGCTCTGCTATTTTCGTGCTTCTACTCTCCATTCGAACTTGTTTCTGCTGCTCGCACGATTCAAACCTAAAACTATTCAAAGTAATCTCGGTTGCATTTTGGTTATAGTGGTCATGGCACCTGTCATTTGATTGGAGAAGAACGGATGCCAGGCCTTAGTTTCTCACGATGATGCGATTGAGGACCTAAAAATTCATGGTTGAGATATATTCCTTAAGAAATTTGAGGGTTATAATCTTCAGGTTCCAAAATCCTTCCTGCAAACCTTCGATGGTTGCAGATCTAAAATCAGAGACACATAATTAGAATTAACTAAGGAGTTCGTAAGAACATAAATATGGCTTCCATCAAAGGGTGAAAGGTGGTTAAAAAATGCTCGAATTGAATAAGTCTCGTCGAGTCTATTTATGACATCCCAAAAGATCAACTGTTGTGTAAAAGGTATTCCTATCTCCCTGGTAAAACCTAGATGGCATAGTTTATTGTTAATTCTCAAGCAATTTGTGACATGCAAAGGTCGATACTGATAAAACATTAACAAGAAGAAAATGGTATCAGAACATGGTATTGATAAAACATAAATAAGAAGAACAACATGGAAGAAAAGGCTCACTAGACAACACATCATTATTCACTCCAATGTTACATATTTATAGTACAATGGGTGATGCCACCTCATAGAGAGATTTGTTGTAGATCCTAAAATTATGCATGATGACTAGGCTAGGCAATCTTAACTAAATCATTAGTCATCACTTGAGGATATATTACTAATATCCTAAATGAATAATACAAATATAGGTGACAATTTAGACTTAGTGATTGGTAAAGGTAAG
>ML814703.1:50612-62815 GCA_009831015.1 Picea engelmannii
ATCTTCAATTCCATCATCAATTCACCCCTTTGTCAGCTGAAAGTAGAGACCACAAGTGGTTTCATGAACCATATTCACTGGAATTTTGAACTCCCCCCCTTAAGGTGCATGGGAGTTACATCATTGTACTCCCCCCTTCTATGCTCAGGAGAGTACCATACTTGTTCCATTTGAGTACAACACAAAGTGGGCATGCAAAAAAAACCACATGTTATCTCATCCCGTGAGGGCCGTGCTCAAAAGCTACACCATAAGGGGACCACTTATGTGAGGTACAAAAATGTTATGTGCTACAAGATTGGTCTTTACTCGAGATTTCATTCTTCGGTAAGACTTATATAATCGCTTGGTTGTTGATGACCACTACCAAGGATCAAGCCACTCATAGTGAATTTTCAATCTTGTAGGTTTCTTCAGTGTTGAACATCTGTCTGAAGAATGGTTATGCTTGCCACAATGCTGGCAAGGATGGAGATCAAAATATTGATTCTCCTTATGACCAACTCGATTACAATGTTGACACTTATCATTCTGATGTTGAACTGGAACAAGTGAAGTTGAAGCTTCTTGAAGGAATACAACACTATGGAACTTGATTAGTCTGGAATAATCGAGAATATGAAAGGTAACTTCCTTGTCATATCCAGGTCATGTTCTATTCTTGTTGTAGATGATTTCTTCCCAAGGTCTGATGATGGGCTTGGAAAGAGTATTTTGAACCTGTTGCTTTGAAATCTGTGGAAGCGGATTTACTGCATGTTGATGCATCATTGGAAGGTTTTCTTCACTGAAATAAAAAGAAGACTCTTGAAATGTAGGTTCATGAATATATTCAACTTCGTCTGAAACTGATTCTGAAGTTGTATCATTGTGTTGTTCCTTCACCGACGGTTGATTAAAGACATCATCATCATCATTATCATCATCATCATTATCATCATAGAGAGGGTTGTACTGAACAAAAACTAGTTCAGGACACTTCACTGTCTGTTTATTTTTGAGATCTATCAACTCATCATTCAATAGCTAGGATGGAGATTGAAGAAGTCTAACTTTAGCTTGCATCACTTGCAAACAAGTTAGCACTGATTAAAGAGTTGTTTTGTTCAATATCACTATGTTGTCTTCAGTGGTGTTTATTAGAGTGTTTAGTAACTCTAATAATTCGAGACTTCGAGCCATTTTCAAAACACTAAAAGAGGTCTCCTTGTGAAGGTATATCCTTATTACAATTTTGAATCGATAGAAGAAGGATTATTTGCAACTCGCTCACTTGAATCGCTCGCTTGAAATTCATTCTCGCTTGTAATTCACACACACTTGAACTTACCTTGCTTGAACTTGCTTCCAGGAAGTTGAGGATGTCGGTTACCATCGTAAATGCATCCCAAACTATTACAATGATTTGGGTTTTAACACTCAACCCTATCAAAATTTCGACTCAAAATGACTCTAGGGTGTCGGGCTCGACCGAGAATGCACCCAAAAATTACAATAACTTAATTTGATTTGATTTGACACTTACAAAAAACTTTTGCAAGTAGTAAATGATCTACAAATTTTGATGCTTAATAATGTTTCATTTACTTGATTTTCCCTTTCTATGATTGATGTAGAATCATTGTTGAATGTTGATGTTGACAATTAAAATGCTTGAATGTTCTTCGTGGCTACTTGATTGCAGGTGCTTTGATTGCATGTGCATGAATGGTATTAATCATGTGCATTTATTTCATTAACCTTCTTTGTACTCCATGCGTGTGTGATAATGTTAAAACTAGACATAAATCAGCTCATAAAACAACCATGCAAAAAATCACCAACACACACCACACAAGGTGTACCTAAGATCCCCTTATTCAAATTTCGGGTAGATCTAGGACACAGAGAAAAATACTTCAATTTTATTATGAGTATCTCTTTTATGATCACAATACAAATGTAAGCCTTCAATGGTGTTCACTTCCCAATTCAACTTATAAGAAGAACCCAATAACTCCTTTTTACAAAGTTGGGCAAGCACTAAGCCTACTATCATTTTCCATATAAGTCTTCATAAGCAAAACATGGGTTTAAAAGTCCTTTTGTTTTACAAAAGAGAAACATGGATTCTTCTCCAAAATATTTTAAACCTTTGACAAATCTATAATATGCCACTGCAACATCAAATCTATCAACCCACAAGAGTTTATAATACAACAATTCTTTTACTTGAATACTGATATCATAGAAGATGGATCCACGTCTTCCACTCAAATTGATCAATGATTTAACCAACGTTAATTCAGAAGTCTTTGATTTTCCCAACACAACTACCATCGACCTAGGTGCATTCTTTCCTCAAGGAATGGACCTATATTCTTCAATGCTTAGGCTAGGCATTAATTCCCAATGATTGATCAAAACAAGTATTTATTAAACCACATAAAACATATATCCTACTACCAGAGAGAGATTTCTCACACATGACAGTTCAGTTTCTAAATGGATCTCATTCCCAATGAGATCAAATCCTCATTTCAATGCATTCACCAATCAATACTCATAATTCAACTTTTGCATGAACCGATAAAACAAAAAAAGCCACTTACCTTTCAACGCATTCTTCTTGTAGCGATTTTCCACGAATAAAGGCTTTGGCAGTTCGCCACAACCAAGGAGATTCAATCCTTTTGACCTTCAATGTTTTGACCATTTTGAGAAGCGCACCATTCTATTTGTGATATTTACGAAATTGTGGGAGATCACTGGATCGTTGAGTTAATTGGTAGATCTGTGGAAGTGGATCTACAATGGATCTCTCTCGCTGAAATGTGAGATATCCTTTTGATGGAGCATTGGATCTCCTCGCTTAAATGTGATATATATAGGTGTGAGGAATCTATCTCACTACTCACACCGTCTCTGTCCATGGAAATCAAGACAGTCTCCAAGATCGATCTGCATCAGAGGAGATCGAAGCCCGTCCTTCGAGTCCTAAATTTCTGAAGCTTCCCGATGCACAACCTTTTGCCCAGAAACTGACATCATTGTTGCAAGCGATCGTCCCCATCATGGCCCTCCCGGCAAGAAGGAATAAACGATTTTCATTATAAATGTTTAGATCTGCCTGCAAGTGCACCTGCAAAGGCAAGATCATGGAAACCTCTGAAACACAAACCCTCACAGGGCCTCTCATGGCCCTATATTATATAATAAACAAATTATAGCTGTAGCTAACTCGATCTATAGATAGATTCCCATGCCAGGTTTTATTATGCATTCTACAATGATAAACTGTCCTTCAAGACCGATCCATTAAAACCATGGACCGATCTTCACCTTTAATGAGGAAATACCGGTTAACAACAGAATCTCGGGAGAGATCGATCCTGCAGAGTTCAGATCCTCGACTACGACACAATAAAATCTTAAATCATAAAGATGTGCAACAGACTCTCTTCGCAGGTCAAGATACACACAATTATTGCATGCACAAAACCCATCTTCTTAACAGATTAATGCTCTAATATATCCTCCATTCCACATACACAGAACTTGAGTTCATCGAATTTTACCATATCCAGAGAATAAAATTCGTCACTTTACTCTTTCATCTATGATGTAGCTTGTGTTCTAATTGCTCCTCTTTGGCTGCATGCTCTCATTGCACCTCATCTTCCATGGTTAAACTACCATGGATCTCAATATTACCAGGCCCTTAAGAACTATATTAGCTCTGATACCAATTGATAAAACATTAACAAGAAGAACATGGTATCAGAACATGGTATTGATAAAACATAAACAAGAAGAACAACATGGCAGAAAAGGCTCACTAGCTAACACATCATTATTCACTCCAATGTTACATATTTATAGTACAATGGGTGATGCCACCTCATAGAGAGATTTGCTCTAGATCCTAAAATCATGCATGATGAATAGGCTAGGCAATCTTAACTAACTCATTAGTCATCACTTGAGGATATATTACTAATATCCTAAATGAATAATACAAATATAGGTGACAATTTAGACTTAGTGATTGGTAAAGGTAAGCCATAGGCTAACATATACAGACTGATATTCCTCTACCATATCCGTTTGATCATGAATTTTATAGGTTTTGAGTTAGATATTTCCTTTTACTTGTTGATAAGTCTCTATAATATGTCCAAACGATATAAACGACAGGGTGTCGATTCAAGCATGTTCCATCAAAGGATCGCCATGTAAGCTTTCACCTGCCAGATTTCTAGAGAAAAAGACCGATGAATTGAATGGAAATGACCCTCTTGTGCTTGTGGATGATGCTAGCTTGAATGTTATTGATAAATCATATGCTAAGAAACTTTGTAAAGGAACAAAACCTTAGTTCACAGATTTGGCTTTCAAGAACAAGAAAGTAGGTCACCTAATATTTAGGAAATTAAGGAACCGAAATGATACTCATCTGAGCTCGATCGATCCAATCGAGATCAATGAGGGTTCGGATCTTGAGATAAAGGATTTTATAGTTCGGGAAGATCTAGAATTGCAGGGTTCCAGTAGGGAAGTTACCCTTCCTACTGAACCTTATGATTTCGTGACAAATTTGCCACCATGCCTTAAAGGCAAAGAAGGGTTTTCCAATATTAGGCAAGATCTGAAGCAAACAACATATAATACTGATGCACCCATGGTCGACTGTGTCCTTCATCGACCTACGACCTCCCCTGTTCACTGTGATGACTATTTCAATTGGGTTGAGCGTTATTACATCGACGTTCCTCTCTTATAGGCCCGAATTAAAAATCTTACTGCTCATAATGTGTTGTTAAAGAAAGAAAACTTTGATCTCAAGGCGAATGCAGAGAGGAAGAATAAATGTATCAAGACATCCAGAAACATAGTCATCAAGAATGCGACTAGTGTCAAGGCAATAATAAACTCTGAATTCTCCGAGCCCTCTTTAGTTAAATTTTAATGGTAATTTTTTTTTGTTTTATTTTCAGTTTATTTCTTTTATCTAATTCGAAATAAGTAGATTTGAAGTTTTGATTTCATTTACTAAAATTAAGACTGGATACAAAATCTTAGATTTTGTATCCAAATCTCTTTTAATAAAAAATTAATTATTAGTGATTGTTTGTTCTAATTTATCAAATTTGTTTTGCTTTTCTTAGGAAATGGGAGATTCTGTTGCTGATTATCTAGAGGAAATATTTTCGATTATTCATTTAAATGATTAGTAGTTTCTCCTTCTTTTTGTTTTATAAAAGCTTTGATTTATCTTTGAATAAAACCAACTCTGTTATAAGTGGTTCCCAGCCCACTATGTTTGCAATATTACTTGATTTTGGGAGATCCAACTCTATCCTGTGAGATATGAGTATGTGATCCTAGGTTACTTTAAGTACTGTTCACTTTGTTAGTGAAAGACATCTTTGCTAGAATGCTTTATGGACATGTAAATTCCCAAGACTTTATGGACAAGTGGTTCACATTTCGACTTTAGACCAGGGTGACACTGTTCCATTTATGTTTTTATTTTTTATATTATGAAATATTGATATATTATGCAACTTTAGTCTCATTAGCATGCGATGTTTCATCTTATTTAGTGCTTTAAAATTTTGTCTATAACTTGCTGTTTCATATATTATATATGTGATCGTTATTTCAACTTTAATATCATGATTTATGCTTGATGTTTAGTTGATGTATCCAATGAATGTTTCACATTGAATTTTCTTTTACTGTAATCATTCATAATCACAAGGTCACTGGATCTACATTTTTTCTACCCTGTTCTTATATCCTAGCTGGCATTAAACACCTTGAGTTTATTCGGGAGACATTAGTACAAGCCTGTCACAGATTTCTCTCAGAGGCAAGATAGCTGGAGGTTTGGATCACACAGAGACATAGACACAATATGAAACTAATCTCAGGTTAGATTTATTCACATTTCATTTATGTTATTAGTTTATTTATTAGCGAAACAAGATAGTTTAAATTGGCTATGACCATTACTCTATCCTTGTTTCAAATCATGTTTTATTAGTATTTTTTTTCAAGTTCTTAGATCTTAGATTCTAAAATATAAAATATCAAAATATGTTCTTTCTTTATCTACTTTCAAAAACAATTACCAAACATTGATTTCGCAAGGCATTCACCAAAAACTTGCAATTTGTAAATACTCTGTTTATAATAACATATTTATATTTATGGAAATACTTGTAAATAATTAGATTAAAGTATATAGTATTATAGTTTTAGTTTTAGACTAGTTTATTTCTTTTCTTTGTTTTAGGACCCTAGTTGGCTAACATAGCCATTAAACCCGTCACAACAGATTACACCAAACGACTTGGTTTAATTAGACAACCCCGGTCCGGATCTATTCTCCTAGTTGACAGTGTGTCACTTATGCCCGTCAACAAACAGACAAAAGCATGGTCCGAGGATTCTCTCAAATAGAGGGAGTTGATTTCAGAGTTTGAGATGAATGATATTGACCGGATATATTGGGATTGCAAGCGTGGCTAGCGCCATATGAGATCTTTAGTGAGGAGACTAAAGAGGTTTAGCATGATTGACATGAAGTCCATGACCACACCTATGATGAAACATCTAAGGAAGTTGTGTGACATGATAGACATTTGCTTTTCAGAGAGCACCTTGTGCCATTTTATGGTTGAGCCATGACCGTATTATTGGGTTACAACACATCATGTAGGTACCTATTTTTTATAGATATATATGATTAGTCTCCGATGATGAAGTATGGCTGCTGGGATATACAAGTTTTGGATTGCAGAAGATAGATCTAGCACTTGGGTTGCTACTTCAACTTGGGATCGAGCATGATTTCTAGACAAGAAGGGAAGCATATATCTGTAGCACTCAGTCATATATCATAGCCGGTGACGCAAGATATGAAGAAGGGTGGATTTTCGAAGGATCTTGTAGGACTTCATACGAGACATGGTGCATGAAGGAGCAGTGAGGCTCCATCACATATCCACAAATGAGAAGATAGTTGACATTTGCACTAAGCCTCTGTTTGGGACAAGTTTGGCAGGAATGAAAATGTTTCCCTGGGGGAGTTTATTATTGCAACATCGTGCTGTTATTCCAAGATTGATCAGACAAACTTGATCATGTGGGAATAGGCCCATATGTAATCTTCGATGGACTGAAGATTCGAGTTGCTGCTAGATATCCTATGTGTGAATTGTATCGGGCCTTGAAATTCTCATGAGTAGGTGAGTGGCCCCAATAAGCATTGGGATGATTCTATCTCCACAGGAACTCGGCTGTAGGGCAGGGGAGATAGGAAACATCTACATCTAGAGTAGATGTGCCCCGACGTAGTCTTCGACGAACTAAAGACTCAAGGTGACTGAGGTGCAATTCCACATGTCCGATAGCATCGAGATGAATTCATTCACAGAGTGATCCTATGAGAGGATCACCATGATGTGTTTGTGGCTCCGATGTGGTCATAATTCTTGTCATGGGACAAGAGCGACCCAGGGTGCTAGACACACGTGTCCGATAGCATCGAGCTAAATGCATTCACAGAGTGATACTATGAGAGGATCAACTATGGGGTGAATGTGGCTCCGATGAGGTCATGATTCTTGTCATGGGACAAGAATGGCCCAAGGTGTTAGACACATGGTGGTGGAGATGGATCATCAATATAGCTAAATGAGGCTCATGGATATTGTGATATTGTCTATGAAAGAAGAATACCAAGAACAAGTACGATGATATGTTTTGATTCCAAATTGCTACCAACTTTTCTTAGAGAGAATATTCCCATACAACCATGAAAAATATCTATTCACAAGAGAAACTCAACAATGAATAAACCCTGATAACAAATACTTATCTCTTCTTCTTGTCAAACCCTAGCGAGGGTAGACAACTAGGTAGCACCACAAAACTGGCACAAGATGTTAAAATTTTGGTATGCATGTTTAACCATAGAAAATGTCACATCATTGTCACCCAACCACAAGCATTCACTATGCCAGCCCCGAGCATACTAACATTTTCTTAGATAGAATGATTCCGAAAAGTCCAGACTAGAACCAATAGATAAACCCTAACCAGAAACACTATTGTTGCAGCAACAACACTATACCAAGAGAATATACTTCTACTAATAGAAGCGTACCTCTACCAAGAGAATCACAACAAAGAGATACCAGAAAGACTGAGTTTACACCACAACAACTGCTACACCACCCTCTCTAGACTTGTGCCTCCTTCTGTTGCAACTATGGCTGCTGCAAATACCTCTCCTCAAACTTGCACCCTCCTTATGCTGAGTGTGTGTGTGTAAGTGTACAAATGAGCTAAGGTGCCACCTTATTTATACTTATTCTTCTAGTGAAATTTTCCCACAGGGCCGGCCTATCTTTCTGTCAAATCTAATTTACTTTGAATTTTTTTGGCAGGGTCGACTTCTCTTTATGGGGTTTTATATTTCTTTATTATTATTCTCCTTGGGATGAATTATCTTCTAGGGTTTCCACACATCTATTTAATGGTTCTCTTGCTTTCAGAATATTCTATTCTAAGTACAAAGGTTACACTTGGAGGTTAATACCTCCCGCAACTACCAAAACATCAACACTCCCTCTCAGCTAGGGAAATATTAACTAAGATGTTCTTCATGTAATGGTATCAAACACATCCATCCATCCATCTTTCTGCAGACCCCCTACCCATGACCAAAAGCCTAACCAAAAGGCACTTCGCGTTTCTCGATTTTGGGACTTCTGCTACAAGTCACCCCAAATCCTCTCATCTCAAAATTTTTGAAAGGGGCCTAGCACTTGGTAGCTCCATTCCATAACTTCCATCGACGTGACCTCCGGTCATGACTTGAGGCTCAAATCTCAAGAACGTCATGGTTTCTCATATTGAGACTTAGTGTTTCGCAAAGTTGGAGGGTCGCTCGCCTCCCTGCTTTCGATCCCTGATATCCCGAAATGTCGATATTTCAGAGTGTCAAATCAACGACTCACGCTCCTCTGGATTTGAGGGCCACTAAAAAATCACAAAATCAGGTCTCGAGATTTCTCACGATTCTACCCTTTCACCTTTCCCTCCTGTGAGTCAACGAAATGTTGATCTGCTGCCACCTATCCTCTGACGATGGACGGTCTCGATGGTTTGAAGTCTTTGCATTTCATGATATCCACTCTCCTCTGTAACTCCAATGAGGTTAAATATTGTGCACATTCTCTGGGTCCAACGAATGTTGGCCCACACGATCCCAGATCCTACAGTTGAGATATGTTTACTCCTGTGTGCTCTTTTGGGTGTCTGGAAGTGAGATTCAACGGGCCATATTTCTTCCTCTTCAGCTTATCCAATGGCTGCTGTGCTCCTCCTCCTGAGCTTTGGTGCCTTTCTTCCCAGACTTGGAATATTTTGACGCTTCGAAGGTCTCTGGCCTTCAATTTGTCTCCTGCGAGACCTGCAACTTTGGGTCTTGTCTGCACTCTAAATACGCTGTCTCTTCTGATCTTTGGCAATGAAACTTAGCCTCGACCCTAACACCTTCCTTGTGCTATGCACGGAGCTTCGTGCTACCTCTCCTGAGCTTGTCTATGGCTTGGAACTTGAAGTGTCTTCACCTTCTGTTTCTTTCTACAGGAACCTTGTACGCAAAGGTACTATTCCTCCTAAGCTTACGGACTTGAAACAATTCGCGTCCCTGCACACTCCTTGTGCTCGACTGACCTTCAACTGGCTGTCTTCAACACTTCATCTGAGTATTGGCTTGGTGCACTCCTTGCACAAGTCTTCCTCTAGAGTGTTCAATAACTCTATCCCCTTGAGCTTCAACTGCTCAGACCTCAAAGGTCTCTGTCCCTTCTATCCCTCAAAGAGATGCAAGTGCCCTCTTGGAGACTTTCGCTTAAGCACTCCTTTCTGAGCTTGAAGAGTATTTAGTGTTGGAAATATTGTCATTGATATCAACAGTCGAAGTGATGATTTGTAATGATGAAGTACATCAGTTGAGATTGTCATTGATGTCAATAGGTATATCATTCAACAGAAGATGTCAACTGTGTGGAGAGATAGACAACGCAAACTCAAAAGTACATAAGTATTTCATGTCTATTGTTGATCATGATAGGATAAAAAATCCAATGATAAAATCTTAGGAGGGTTAGCGAATGAGGTTCAAAGCTCAGTAGGAAGAAGTGCATTGCATATGTATCATCAGGTTCCTTGAAAATTATAAGAAGTCGACCATTGCACAGGAAATTGTGAGAAGTCTCAGCAGTTGTCAGATTAAACCCGATTCCTGTCAGCCATCAGATCTTCTCAAAGTGGAAGGATAGGATAAGTGAGGTAAAGAGGCTGTGATTTCAAAGTGTCAAAACCCTGTCAACCATCGGATTCATCAAGGCTATGGATTGTTGATCTATCATGAAGCATTTTTGGAGTTTCACGGTCTTCGAGTGAGGAAACTCATATCAGGAGTTCGCGATATGAGAAATCATGATGCACTCCTATGGCTTGTCCCCTGGTCACAGATAGTGGTCACATAGTCGAAGGATGAGGTTAAGGAAGGAGCTAGCATTGCTAGCCTCCATTTCGGCATTTCAGATACCGGAAGTTAGAGGAGTTAAGGATACTCATGATAGAATCCCCAAAATGCGGAATTGCGAAGCGCTTTGTGGATAAGCGCCTTGTCACCACCAATGGTCATTGGAAGGGAAGAAGCTAGTGCAGCCAAGCTCTATTTCGGTGATCACGACATGGAGTGTCGAGACCCTTCATCACAAGAATACCTAAATGCGAAATCACAATAAGATAAGGACCGCCAATTTGGAGTACACAACGAGGACCGTTGGATCAGGGCTATGGGTCAGTGAACCATGTCAGCAAGGACACGTGGCATAGTGAGACACTGACAAGTGTCAAGTTGATACATCATTTCAGGTACTTGAAAATCATGAATATGAATGAAACGTGGCAGCTAATAGGCCCGTGACACGTCAACAAGAGACGTCAAGAAGTTACATCACAATAAGAATCCCAAAATTATGACAACCATCCATCTCAATGCATGATTAAGTTATAGCCATCGATCTACAATAGTGGAAGGATAGTGTAAGGATTAAACACTAACCATTGACCTGGTTCAGAGATGTAATGTGAGCCATCCAATTGTTTCGGCGATTTCGTTATCGTGAGTTTTGTAATATTGAAAGTCACGATGACTCGAAGGGAAAAGTGTCAAAATTCCGTCAACCATCCATCACGTTAGGAAATTGAATCATGACCGTTGGAACGATAAACGCTTAGGAGCTCGTATTTCCTAAGCTTGAGGTCAACGACGTTGGTCATATTCTATAAGATTTTTAAAGGGATGCCGCTATAGTAGCTAAAGCTAGTGGTTCTATATGGGACGATCATATGAAATGGTTTGAAGGGAGCACCTCATACATATTTCATTTGAGAGAGAGTTACACTAGAACAATAAAAAGAATCGATAAATGATCGAATATGATCTGTTGGTGAACCGAGAATGAAACAGTAACATGAGTACGATCTAATGAGTCGATCCATGTCTGTGATCAACTCATGACAAAAATGAACCGATACACAATCATGATTAAAAGAGAATAAATCATGAAAGTATGAATAAAGAATAAAAAGGAAAAAATGATATTAATCAAAGTTTAATTATCATTTTAAATGAAAAGGTACAATGGTTCAAATAAAGGGACATGATGTTTTAAATTTCAGACCTATTTGAAGAGTATATAAATGAGAAAAAGTGGTGAGAAGAAGGTGTCTCTACAGTCCAGATTAGAAGATAAAAAACTGAACCAGATTCCAGGAAGAAACGATAATACCTATGCATTAAGGGTGGTTGGGTGGTGCAAGGGCAGGTTGGTCCCTGTAGAGGGAGTTGGTGCTTCCTTGTCAGTTGCAACTGACTAAACAAGGGGTCGTATCCTCCTAACAGTTGGTGCTGGTAAACCAGGGTGTGGGTGCATCCTGATCAGTTGGTGCTGATCAAAGAGGAAGTACATCTTCCTTCTATGTAACATGTAAAACAAATTTTGCAGTTAATAGAAAAGAGTTTGTGGTTTTCCCATTTGGGTTCCACGATAAAATACTGTGTTAAAATTCTGTTTGCATTAATAAATGTAAAATTGATATAATTGTTGTGTCACTGATTCACCCCCCCC
>ML814703.1:92946-116316 GCA_009831015.1 Picea engelmannii
TAGAAAATCTAAGAATATTTGGATGTCCAGTTTACTCTCATATTCCCAAAGATAAAAGGAATAAACTAGAACCCTCAGGAAAGAAGGGGATATTCGTGGGATATAGTGATTCATCCAAAGCCTATAGAATATATATTCCAGAAAAACACAAGATAGAAGTTAGCAGAGATGTAACGTTCAATGAAAAGACGGCCTTCAGGAAATCCATTGAAGAAATTATAGAAGAAGAGGAACTTGAAGAACCAAATGAAGAAAACAAAGAAAATGAAAATAATGAAAAGGAGCAACCTGATTATCCTATGGAACCAGGTGAGAACATTGATTCAGATATCATACCAAAAACCAAGAAGTGACCAGCTTGGATTGAAGCTACATTACAAGACGTAGAAAGAATCAAGGTTCCAGAAGGAACATCCAGAAAGAGTAAAAGACCGAAAAGATTCTCAAGTTATGAAACATACATGACGAAACTTCTAGATGAAGAACCTACTACATTTGAAGAAGCAATCCAAAAGGGACAATGTAAAGAAGCTATGGCGGAAGAACATCAATCCATTATGAAAAATGAAGTATGGGAAATTGTACCCAAACCTAAAGAAAAATCAGTGGTGACCTCAAAATGGGTATACAAGATCAAACATGTAGCAGACATAAGCGTGGATAAATATAAGGAAAGATTCATGGCCAGAGGGTTCTCCCAGAAGGAGGGAGAAGATTATGATGAAACCTTTGCTCCGGTGGAAAGGTATACCTCCATCAAAGCTATCATATCTCTTGCCACTTCCATGGGATGGAATCTACACCAGATGGATGTAAAGACAACCTTCCTCAATGGAGCTATTGAAGAAGAAGTGTATATTGAACAACCTCAAGGATTCGAGGTACATTCCAGAGATACTCATGTTTTCAGATTGAAGAAATCTCTATATGGACTCAAACAAGCTCCAAGGGCTTGGTACGCCAGAATGGACAGCTGTCCAACAAGACTTGGTTTCTCCAAGAGTCATGCAGATCCAAACCTTTATTACAAAGTCGTGGATAACTCACCTGTGATTTTACTATTATATGTTGATGATCTATTCATAACAGGTGAAGAATCTCTAATTATCCAGTGCAAGAAGGAATTAGCCTCTGAATTTGATATGAAAGATCTAGGTCTCATGCATTATTACTTGGGACTAGAAGTATGGAAGAAGCATGGTGAAGTATTCCTTGGACAAGGAAAGTACGCAATAAAGATCCTTTAGAAGTTTGGAATGATGGACTATAAGTCCATGGACACTCTTATGAATGTGGATATAAGAAAAGTGAAAGTCCCAAATTACAATCTAGTAGATCCATCTCTATATCGACAACTAATTGGATCATTGATGTATTTGGTAAATACTTGACCTGATATTTGCTTTGCTGTAAATACATTAAGTCAGTTCCAGGTGGAACCTAGACAAGAGCATTAGATAGCTGCAAAGCATGTCCTAAGATATATTCATGGGAAAATAAACTATGGCTTGAGATATACCGCATCCAGTGATATCCAACTTCATGGATTCATAGACTCTGATTGGGCAGGAAGTGCAGAAGATAGAAAGAGTACTTCAGGTATTTGTTTCAGCTTGGGCTCCGCTATGATATCTTGGGGCAGTAGGAAACAGAAGTTTGTTGCACTCAATACAACAGAAACAGAGTATATGGCAGCTTGTGAAGCATGCACAAAAGCAGTATGGCTAAGGAAGTTAATCTCCGATTTATTTGATCAGACTCCAGAATCGCCCATAATATATTGTGATAATCATATTTGTATAAGATTATCAGAATATCCAGTGTTTCATGAAAGGTCAAAGCATATTGAGATCAAATACTACTTTATTAGAGATAAAGTCTAGGAAGGAGAGGTAAATCTCGAGTATATCCCCACTGATGAGAAGACAACAGACATCCTGACAAAACCTCTATCTAGAATCAAGTTTGCATATTTCTGAGAGAAGATGGGGATCGTGGAAATAACTCCCATAGCTGAAAGGGAAGATTCTCCAAGCTAGGAGAAGATACGGAAAAATATTCTTGAAAAACATTTATTTTTGTGATTTAAATAACTCTCCAGTTAGGAGGGAGCACTGAAAATATTATTTATCTTTGTAATTAAAAATAGTCCAGATTGGACAGATTCTTTCCTATTCGGAAAGTGGATTGATATTTCTAATAGATAGTGACTTCCCATTGTGGTTAACATGGGAGGTAGTCTGATTGCTAATGTATCATAGACAATGACTTCCCATTGTGGTTAACATGGGGAGTGGTCTAGGGCAGTCTCTCTTCTTGAGGGTTACTCAAGAAGACTGGCATGCCTCGCCGGACAATGATTTCTCATTGTGGTTAACATGAGGAATGGTCTGTTTTGGAGGTTGATGCAGGACAATATTTTCTTCTTGTGGTTAATGGAGGAAATGGTTTGGACAGTCATTCCTTAGGGTTATGCATTCTCTCCAGGGTGCACTTTGATTAGTGTAGGAGGAATGGCCCAGGGTGGGGAATGGTCCAGGCTTAACAATCAGGGAAAAACATTCCTTAGGGTTGTACATTCTCTCCAAGGCACACTTTGATGAGTGTAGGAGGAATGGCCCAAGGTGGGGAATGGTCTAGGACAATCATTCCTTAGGGTTTATACATTCTCTCCAGGGTGCACTTTGATTAGTGTAGGAGGAATGGGCCAGGGTGGGGAATGGTCCAAACATTCCTTAGGGTTTATACATTCTGTCCAAGGTGCACTTTGACTAGTGTAGGAAGAATGGCCCAGGGTGAGGAATGGTCCAGGCTCAGAAATCAGAAATAATCCTTCTTCCTTGTTTGAGAAGAATGGGGAAGATAGCCCATTGTTGATGTTCTATACTGAGGGCAGATATTCTTTCATATCTCATAAACGTGAGTGAAAGATTGGCCCAGATGATTTAGTTTTTATCATAACATTGTTTCTATGTAGGTTGATATCAGATGTTTGTTATGAAGAATATATGATAGTAGATGTAAACTATTGTGGTGGATATGTTCCATTGTTCATGAGGCAAATATTCTTTCAGAACTTACAGATGTGAGTGAAAGATTGGCCCGGAGACTACTTGTCTCTAGACATTAGAGATATACTACTGTGGTGGATTTGTTCCACTATTTGTGACTATGTGTCACAGTTTGAGTAGTTGCGTACTACCTAAATAGACACAGGTGTGTTCTATCAATTGATATTGTACCAATTGTCATAGGAGATTATCTAGTTGGAAAATAATGACAGTGCTCGTGTTTCTACCGGTTGAATGGTCTATTGTGCTCAAGATCATACCTCCCTAGCTAGGAGGGAGTGTTAATATTATGGTAGCTTCGGGAGGTATGAACCTCTATTGTGACCTATGACGAGATTAGAATACTCTAGAAGGAAGCAAAGAAATGAAGAAAACCCTAGACAGGTTGTCGGCTGCAGAAATATATTTAATATGAATTTATTAATACCTAGAAGGAGAAGTCAGCCCTAGTTAAGTTGCCCAGATTACTATAAATACAGGGCGCCAGTTGTCATTATTCTCATCTCAGCAGTTGCAGACTGAACTGGATCTGCGTAGGTGCAGTTGCATCTTGTGCGCAAGTTTCTAGGAAGGTGTGTGCTATCCTCTGGGTGGGATTATCTGATCAACTTGGGTTCTATTCTTGCTTGGTGCATTAGCCTATCTTGGCTATTGGATTGCTACTAGGATTCTCTTCTCTGTCAAGGTCAAGGTGCTCGAAGGGTGGCTTCAAACTGTGGTTGGGTGACGAGGGTATCGTCAATGGTAAAACGAGCACAATCTTCTATATTCTAACACCATGTCAATTCCATGTTATATGGACATAGGTGGCGTGGAGACAATTGGGTTCCACGTGGAAATGAAGTGACTTATGGTTAAAGAAGGCCTTGGAACTTTAAAGGGTTGTAAATTTGATCCAATACTCGGATTTGAGCCTAATTATAGTTGTTGGAGAGCTCTTGATGAGTAGAAGATGATGTTTCCCTCAAGAAGAGGCCTTGATATGGATGAAGAAAATAAATTTTTTAATACCCCATCTCTTAAAAGGTACTTCAGGGGTTGGGTGTCTTACAAAGTGGTATCAAAGCAGAGTTCAAACACTAGGCCTGGATGGGATAGAGAAAATTCATAAGACTGATATACAAAGACTAAGATGAGCCTACTAGAAAGAGTTTCTCTGCATTAAAAAAATATGTATATTATATGCACTAACTCGAGAAAAAGGACTGCAACTTGAAATTTTATTTTAAGAATTCCTTACAACAATTTTTTTTAATATGTTGATTACAATAGAAGGATTATAATGGATTGTTGTTAAATCTCATAAAAGAGGTGAAATGACTTGAACATATGAGCCAATTTATGAACTCATGGTGGTACTAAATAAAATGTATATGCATATTGACCTAAGTACTTGTTTATGCATGAAAATACAATATGTGTATATGTTGTAATGCATATGATAATGAGTAAGCGTGTATGAAACATGTAAATAGACTTATTATAACAAGTGGTTGGTTGAAAGGTATGGTGTGTTGATGGGATATCTTGGTTGATGATAACCTAATATCAACAGGAATTAAGAAGCATAAGTAAAATGGTGATGATGTTGATTGCATACTACCTTATGACGATAAGGTAGAATGATCACTGAAATGTTGATCCAAATTCTAGTTAAGTGTTGGGGCATTTCCAAATGACTGATGGATCAGATTGACATCCAAAGGTGGATGGTAGCCACATAGGTATGTCTTGGTAGGTAAGTAGTAGTGAGAGGGAGTCTAAGAAAGGATTCCATTTATAGAGGCATGTTGTCCAGGAATTGAATTAAGACATGAAAATAAGTTAGGTTGGTTGCTTTGTTTCCTTGGGGAATGTTGAAATTGCCTAGATTGCATTTATGAATTTCAGAATGCTTTTATAGTGTATGAGAACGAGTGGTTTCTTGGTGGTTGTTTCCATATAGAAAGGGAAACACAATTATGATTATGCTCGTGAGACTTTCCATGTCAATGGCTATAATATATCAGGAAAACCGATATTAAAGTTCAAAGTACCAGTGTGTATGAATGACATGGAAAAGATGCAAGCAATGAACTTGCATGTTGATATCCATGTATGTATATATACTAAGGGTTGATATGAATTAAGATCTAATAGATGAATTTTGAATAATATAAAATGTGCAAGTGAATCACATGCATGATATTTATACATCTATATACATATGATAAAAGGCATGATTTGACTTCCTGCATAAGTGGATTGCAAGGAAAAAATTGTACTTGGCATGATTAAATAAGTACCGTGGATGCATGGTTGACTCTATTTTTAAGAGTCATGATTATTTTGTTTTGAACATTAATTGGATGAGGGTGTGCTCCATTCCTCAAAACAATTTGGTGTGAATTGTTGGAGTAGAAGAGCAAGAATGCTCTGATGTAATTGGCTAGAATACTTTGTTGTTATGAATGGAAGGAAATATGTGTATGTATTCAAGGTTTTTGTATAAATGATTGTGGAAAATCGTGAATAAAGTGTGTCTATGGTAGACACACACATCATGTTGAAGCATGTAGTTAGGTTAATTATGAATGCAAGTTAATAGAACAAAGATACATGTGTGAATGTATAATCTGAATGCATAGTAAGAATACATGCTTATATTCCTTATTGAATATTGGGTAAAACTTTGAAATGATGAAAGTGAGGCTAACTTTAGGTTGAGGTCATCCCATATAGTGATGTATTTGCAACAAGAGAGTTTCATGTGTGAAGAAGTTCCCTGTGGAGGAACTGTGTGAGAACTCTTTCAGGAGAGCATATCCATAACATTAATGACAGTTGGAAAACCAAACACTGGGTTGCAAGCCCTATTTATAAAATAATGTTGGATTACATTTTAAAATCTAATGCATGCATATGAGACATGCAAATTAATGTCAAGCATTTTGATTGATAATGTTCAAAATGCATTGGATCATCATTAATTTGTGAACTAAATATTGTTGTTGTAAGTACGTTGTGTACATCCTGAAAAGGTCAAGATGAACTTGATTGAGGCTACTCAAAGAAGAGAGCAGGAAAATCCGAAGAAGGATAAATTGAATAAGCAATAAATGACAAAAGAAGGAACACTTTTATCACTTAAAAAAATAACTCTGATTTTATTGGCAAAGTTGTGTACTTTAAAAGTACAACTGATAAAAAGCAAAAGAAATTTATGAATATGTATAAATAAATAATCGTGGTTAAACCATGTTATGCAAAGGCAGTGAAGCCTTGGAAATAGTTCAGTAGAACTGAAAAGTTATGATTGTAAAGGAGTTGGAAAGAGGGAAGAGTCCCTTAACTCCTTTCTTGTTTCTTATTGTGTTTCTCTGGGATGAGAAAATTGATGTCCTATTGTGTGTGAATGTTCCTGGCATGAGAGTGTTGATGGTTGTATGACTGAAGTATTGTTAATATTGTGTTAGTGAACACATTGAGGGCAATGTGATAGAGTCCATATAGATATGTTGGGGAATATATGAAATTGTATACTGATTTAAATGCTATGGTACATGCATTTGTATTTAATATGATAATTGATATAATTATGAATGTGATTGTTGTAGTTACTTCACACACACCTAGGATTTATTTCTCCAAAGGTTTTTCCTTGTTTATTAGTCATTATCCAGTATCCTATATTTTAGGAAGAATATTTCTCTAGGGAGAATATTCTCTTCAATTTTCACTCCAGTTTAACTAGTTGAGTGGAGTCTAGATGTTGCATTGGTTTTGTCACCATGCAACATTGGGATCATCACCAGCTAATGCGAAATAGCCTTGGTATCATCACTAGAATAGCGCATTACCCATGATTCCCCGATATCATCCTCACTTCACTTTGTTTCAGTCAGTTAACTGAAGACTGGTAGACTAGTTAACTCAGCTAGGTGGCAGTTCACTCTCGTAATTGCCTGAGAGACTAGAATAGGTGGTAGTTTACTCCCGTAATTGTTGGTGTGTGTCCAGATCACTCTATACCACCACTATCATGCATTGGCTTCTCCTCCAGTGTGCATTGATTGAGTTATACATAGTATATCATGTGTAAATTATTCATTATTCATTACGGTTAATGAGAATTCTTCCATTCTTTCTTGCTTGCTTCTTCTTTCTCAATTCCTCTCTGCAAATGTGTGTGGTATTTTCTAGATGGATCTATTTTTTGTAGGTTCAACACATTTACATGGTATCAGAGCCGATGGATTGCTAAGAAAAGATACACCAAATTATATTTGTAGGTACCAAAGATTGAAGACAGCAGAAAAATGGAATTCCCAAAAGAATTCATTCTTATACCTTACAATTACTTTGCATGGAAGGAGAGAATAATAATGCATATTTGAACTAGAGGATTGTACAGGTTAACCTTGAATAAAGAGATAAAACCAACATCAGCCATAAAAAAATCCAAGTATCTAAATCGAATGGATGAAGCATTCAAAACAATTTGCAGTCTCATCTCCCCTGAACTCCTTTTTCACATATCTTCCTGTAAAACCCCAAATGAAGCCTGGACCACCTTGGAAGGGATATTTGGAAAACATGATGAGATGAGGGGACAAATTCTCCTGGTGGAATTTCTCACATTGGATCCAAAAATCTTCGACAATCTCCAAGATTTCTTTACAAAATACAAGGATTTGCTGTCGCAACGCAAAGCTTGCGAGGTTGATAAATCTAAGGAGGAGAAACAAATGGTTCTCACCATTCATTCCAAACTTGGTCCTGAATTATCCTTGTTCATATCCACATTCCATTCAGTCAAATTCGCCTCTGGGGCCACCTGGAAGATGCCTTCTCTTGAGGAATTTATCGAATCCCTGACATAAGAGAAAACCAAGCTCATCAACTTGAGAAAAATCAAAGGCCCAAAGGCACATGCACTTATTGTTGAAGACGGAAGCCATCAATATCAGAAATCTAAAGATAAAGACAAAATTAAATCTCATGCAAATCTAAAGAAGGAAGGGTACTCAAAACCCTTCATCGATGCCTCTAAATCCAAAGGTGGAAAGGGATGAAAAAGGGGAAAATGCACATACTTCCATAAAGGATTCCATCCAGAATCTGCATGCATGCAGAAAAAAATAGATCTAATGACTCAAATACTTCAGAAAAATAACCTTGGATATTGCATCCCCGAGGGTGCCAAGAAGAAGAAGCTAGAAGATTAGAATCCCAAGAAAGGAAATTCTAGCCATGCCTTGATTGTCATCAACTCCTCTCTCGATGCTTGGATCGTAGATTCATAAGCATCACATCACATGGCTGCCACAAAAGAAATCTATTATTCATTGGATGCATGAAAAGGTCCTCATATTTTGATGGGGGACAACTCTCCAGTCGAGGTCACCGGCAAAGGAAGGATTGAACTTGATAATGGAAGCTTCAAGAATGTGTTGCATGTTCCCAAACTTTCCATCAATCTTCTCTCCGTGTATCAGATGATGAATTTTGGAACCAGAAAGAAATTCATATTCACACATCATGCAGTGGACATCTATGACATGAAAACCAATTCTAGGGTTGCTATCGATGAGGTAAATCATCAATCTAGATTGAATACATTTTTTGAATTTATTGAACCAGATTCTGCTTTACTGCTTACCCATGCTGATGAAAGTAGTAGGATATGGAACAAAAGGTTTGGGAATTTGAATTTTAGATATATGCAACAACTTAGCAAGAAAATATTGGTTGATAGTCTACCAGACATCCTTTTCTTCAAAGGAATATGTGAGGGATGTGTTCTTGGAAAACACCCTCAAGAGAAATTCGACAAAGGAAAGACTCTGAGAGATTCTTCTCCTTTAGATTTGATCCATAGTGACCTCATGGGTCATTTTCTACATCCATCAATCAGAAAAGCCATGTTTGTTCTCATTTGTGTTTATGATTTCTCATGTTTCACATGGATTTACTTTCTCAGGAAAAAATCAGAGGTCCTTCAACATCTCAAATATTTCAAAGCACTTGTTGAGACATAGTCCAGAAAGAAAATCAAAGTCCTTTGAACTAATAACAGGGGAAATTATGTCAATCATGAGATCCAAAATATTTTTCATGAGACGGGGATTCAGTTGCAACACACAGTTCCCTATACTCCACAACAAAACAAAGTTGTTGAGCGGAAAAATAGATCTCTAAAAGAGATGGCATCTTGCATGTTACATGCAAAGTCACTACCACAGAGACTATGGGACGAAGCAATTAATTGTGCAACCTACATCCAAAACATATCTCCCCATAGATCTGTCAAGGATAAGACCCCCTACGAGACTTGGAGTAGCCTCAAACTGGAAGTGACCCACTTTCGTATTTTCAGTTCATGTGCATGGGCCTGGATTCCCTCTAAAAAGAGGAAGGCACTTGATCCACGAATCACAAAGTGTATCATTTTTGGATACCCCGACAATGTGAAGGGATGCAGACTTATTTATCTTTCCTCGGACTGGCTCATCATTGAGCGAAGTGTCCAATTCGAGGAAAGTGTCTCGCATGTACCTCAGTAGTCGCATGCATACACCTTCATTCTTCCACATGTCTGAGATGATGAGCATGCACATGTCAACTCTTCTTCAAAAGAGAGTTCTGATTTAGAGGATTTAGATGATCCAGATATAGATTCACTACAGTCAGATATAGAGTCAGTGAATCTAGATACAGATGTAGAGCCACAATAGAGGCCCAAGTGGGCCCAGACTACTCTCCAGGATGCAGGGGATCTTGTTGGTGATCCAGTTGATACTAGAAGGACTCGATTTGATTTTGAGGAGCCTCCTATTGCACTCACTACCACTGAACCATTTCCATCCAGGCACATTTTCTTGGTTCAGTCTTAGGATCCACATTCTTATAGCAAGGCTGCTGGAAATCCCTTTTGGGAATCCGCCATGTAGGAGGAGTACAACTCCCTCCTCGAGAACCAGACTTGGGATCTAGTTCCCCTTCCTTCTTGAAGGAAACTTGTTAAGTGCAGATGGGTCTACAGGACCAAGAGCGTAGCGGATGGACATATTAGTAGATACAAATACAGGTTTGTTTCCAAAGGATTTCAGCATGTACATGGCATTGACTATGATGAGACCTTCACTCCAGTAGCAAAGATGGATTCCATACGATTGGCACTTTCCATTCAAGCAACCAAGGGATGGGAAGTCCATCAGATCGACGTCAATAATTCATTTCTTCACAGTGATCTCTCTAAGGAGATCTATATGGAGAAATCTCAGGAATTTATGCAGGATTCATCTTTGGTATGTCAACTGAAGAAGTCTCTTTATGGCCTGAAGTAGGCTCCTAAGGCATGGTATGCCAATATGGACTCCTACCTATTGTCATAGAACTTTGTATGTTGTAAATCAGACCCAAATGTCTACATGCTTAGGACGGTTGATTCACTTCTACTCTTAGTTTTGTATGTTGATGATTTGTTGATCATTGATTTCTTGAATTCAGCGATTGATGCAGTCAAGAGGATTCTGCATGACAGGTTTTTGATGATGGACATGGTTCCTCTACACTTATTCCTTGGACTCAAGATCAGTCAGGATGCATTAGGCACCAAACTGTCTCAGGCCAAGTATGCTCGAGATCTCCTTCAGAGATTTCACATGACAGACTGCAAGTCTGCTCTGGCTCCTTTCCTATCAGGATTCAAACTTGAGGATGGTAGGGACACTCCATTGGTTGACAAAACACTGTACAGATAGCTAGTGGGGAGCTTGGTGTATCTCACACACTCTAGACTAGACCTCTCCTATGCAGTTGACGCAGTTTTCAGCTTCATGCACGAGCAACATGAGCTACATTGGAAGGTTTCAAAGTGTATCCTTCGATACATATATGGAACCATCACCATTGGGATTCATTATGCAACAGACTCTACATTAGATCTCATTGGGTTAAATGATTCTGACTGGGCTGGCGATAGCACTGATTGCAAGTCCACATATGGTTACTCACTTAGTCTTATTTCTGGGCCTATCTATTGGTCAAGCAAGAAGTAGGTTGTTATTGCTCTTTATTTAGCCAAGGCAGAGTACAGAGGGGTAGTTAACATAAACATCCAGGCTATGTGGCTACAACATTTTCTCATTGAGTTGGGCATTCAGTTTCATCGGTCGATCGTCATTTGGTGTAACAACCAGAGCACTCTGAAGTTCTACAAAGATTGAGTTTAGAGGCAGTGGACGAAGCACATCGAGATCCACATGCACTACATCTAGGAATTAGTACATGAGGGGATCATCAACCCATAGTTCTGTCCTTCAGTAGAAAAAACGACAAACATCTTCACCAAGACCTTCACTGAGCAAAAGTTCCATTCTTTGCAAATTCATGTTGGAGTGAAGGACATAGTTTCCTAGAAACTATAGTTCTTTTTTTTTTACATACATTGTACATTGAGGGGGAGGGGGGGTTCCCATGAGTTTTCCCTCTTTCCTCACATTATTTCAGTGTATCTTTTGTATTTGGGTACCTAACATGGCCTCATTTTCAGGACCCATTCTTTATTTTCACCATAGTGATGTTCAGGGGGGGTGTTGGAGTTACTTCACACACACCTAGGATTTATTTCTCCAAAGTTTTTCCTTGTTTATTAGTCATTATCCAGTCTCCTATATTTTAGGAATAATATTCCTCTAGGGAGAATATTCTATTCAGTTTTCACTTCAATTTGACTAATGAGTGGATTCTAGATGATGCATTGGTTTTGTCACCATGCAACATTGGGATCATCACTAGCTAATGCGCATTAGCCTTGGTATCATCACTAGCTAATGCAAATTAGCCTTGGTATCATCACTAGACTAGCGCATTACCCATGATTCCCTGATGTCCTACTCACTTCACTATGTTTCAGTCAGTTAACTGAAGACTAGTAGACTAGTTAACTCAACTAGGTGGTAGTTCACTCCTGTAACTGCCTAAGAGACTAGACTAGGTGGAAGTTTACTCCTGTAACTATTGGTGTGTGTCCATATCACTATATACCACCACTATGGTGCATTGGCTTCTCCTTCAATGCACATTGGTTGAGTTATACATAGTATATCATGTGTAAATTATTCATTATTCATTACGGTTAATGAGAATTATTCCATTCTTTCTCTCTTGCTTCTTCTCTCTCAATTTCTCTCTGCAAATGTGTGTGGTATTTTATAGCTATATCTATTCTAAGTAGGTTCAACACATTTACAATGATGATGCATGTTATGTGTAGGAAAGGATTGGATTTGTTGAGGAAGGACAACTGCCAATGGTGGACAACCTCAGGTAGAGGATAAATACAAGAATGTTGATGTTTAAAGTTGTTAAAGGGACTTTAGAAGTTCCCATGAAGTACCATTGATGAGTTAATATCAGAGGGAGTGTTGGGATCCAAAACAGGTATAAACATTTTGTGCTCATGTGACATGAGAATTGAAAGGGATTGGGTAAGAATCCCTTCTAAAATATTTTGTATCTTGATGATATGCATGTGAATTTAATTCGTTGTTGTATGCTAATGACACCCAAGAAGGGTAAGATTTAGGAAAATAATATGAATGATAAAGGGAATAACCTCTAGCAACCAAGGATGATTGAGATCCTTGCAATAAAAATCATGAACAAAGTCTCACGAATACATTGACCAATCAAGAATGATTGGGACAAAAGTGCTCATAATAATAATGTTGATTAAATGGATTGAGGAGATGCATGTGTGCATGAGAGGGAAGGTAACAGACTGCCCAGTATGAAAGGAGGACCTTCCAATATTCTACCATAGTTGTAACAGTGGTAAATATAGGAGTTGGGTTGCCATGAGTGGTGGCACCCTAACTACTAGTAAAGAAAGAATGCATGGACGCATCATGTAAATTTTTTTAATTTTCATAATTTCATATTATGTTATGTTGATTTGAAGTTATGATCAGTTTGTAGTAGGAAGCAAAGTCATGTTGTAATAATGAATGATAATGAATGATGCATATGGTGAGAGGTTTTCTGAGTTCCAAAACACCATGGAAGAATTCCTATCATAAAGTGTGGCAATCTAAAATCAAAGCCAGGGTGCATTGCGTGTGAATGTGGCCATGGACATTGGCACATTGATTAAATGCATTTAATGTTTGATTTCATTTTGAAAGGATTGGTATGATGAAATGATGTATGTGTGCAATGAAAATATAATGTGCATGAGAAATAACAAATTGTTTGGTTGTGTGAAGAATGAATTGTAGGAATAAGGGTCTTGGATATGGCAGTATTGTAAGCCAATGAAGAAGACCAATGCATGTTGGTTATAAAACAACCAAACTTCACAGGGAAAGAAGTCTCGAGCTTATGGAATTTGGTTCCCGTATGGAATAGATATAAAAATGGAAAAATGAAATGGAAATTTGTGGATGGCATATTTCAAAGAAAATATTGATTAAATTTGATGATGGTATCTCACAAAATTCATTGTGTGCATGTGATACATGTGAGATTATAGACCTGTCCTAGAGGGACAAATGATGGTTGTCAAGTTGAGAAAGCATAGAAATCACTATTTTTGTAACAGGAAAACCCTGTGATATTCCATGATCACCCATAGATAATGTTGTATTGTGGTAACATGAGCCGGAGGGACACCTCAGTAGAGAAATCCATAGCGATTCCTTGGCTATAAGACTCGGTGAATTCTTTGAAGATCTTCTTGTGCGAGAAATCCTTGGCGGGAAATATGGATCACCCAAGGGACTTTATAGTAAATAAGGGGATGACTGAGCTTGAGCCTAGAAGGTGAGTGACCTAAAGGAAGAGGAGACTTCGATAACTCTTGTAATATGTTGATTTGGATCATGAGAACAATGAGTATGTCAAGGGAAAAATAGTGAGCTGACTAAATGTGACAGCCATATGGATGCAAATCCATGAACTGCACAAATAAGTATTGTGTTGATCTGTAAAACTTTCCTCTCGAATTATGAATAGAGATAAAATGTCTTTGCATAAAATTGGATTAATATTCTTATTGTTTGAAATTGTTGTAGGCATGTGTTAAATGCCAAGAGTTTAGGAAAGGACCAGACCAAGAAGAGGAACAACAATTGCTAAAGCAGTTGAAAGATGAAGGCATGGTAGGTGTTGCTGAGATGCAAAGAACACCAAGGGTGATGTTCCTTTAAGGGGGAGGGGATTATAAGACCCATGTCTTCCCAACATATAATTAATCATGTATAATGATTTCCATTCCATGGAAATAAAAAAATTATAATTGTATTAATGTTTAATTGGAAAATTTCAACCAATTGATTGATGGGTGTATCCTTAAAAGTATTATCCATGATACCACTAGAGGAAAGAGTGGGGAAAACTAGAGAGGGGGCTCATCATGATAAGATGCCCCAATCCTCCTTGATGAAATATTTGATTTGGAAATAATAATTTATTTCCCTTTATCCTGATTTCAAGACAAAATCAGTTAATGAGAAGAGGGATGATAGTTGAACAACCAATCAGCCCAAATGAATCCATGTATGGGAGATATGGTCAAGACAATAGAATTTTTAAGCCAAAAGGTACCACATAGTACCATCACCTCATTTCCTAATTGAACCAAGTTCCTTCGGCCAGAAGAAAACGAGGGGATGGGCTGAGAAACTTCCTTAGAGGAATACATGCGGGGGATGCATGCATGGGGGGGTCTCAGAAGGAGACATGGGAGGTACAAGAGAAACAAATGAAGGAAAACAACAAGAGAGGAGAGACAAACTAGATTGAAGTTTGGAGGCTGAGAACCTGAGAGAGATTCACTAGTGGTATCATCACTTGTCATGGGGATGGCTTGCTGCCAAAGTAATTGAGCATGCAAAGCCTATGGTTGGGTGGAAAGGAGAACACCCACAGTCAGTTGGCTATTTAATCTTTTCATTGAACAAATAAGTATTATTGTGGTTGTGTCCATTGCATATTAATAGTAAGGATAAATTGTTTATTGTTCATGTAATGCATGTGACTGAAGGATTGAATTCTTGTAGTGCATTCCTAAGTTTGCATGCCGTTTGTTGGGATTATTTCTTGTTTTATATGCAAATCCTTGTTCTTGATTGAATGTGGAAATTATGTGAATCATACAGGTCTTGTACATCTGGACATATGAACACTGTGATTGGTTCTGGAGGGTAAAATACCATGTATTGGTTGATGGATGCAATTTCATGATAATTGGACTAGAATATGTAATGAGAATGAATGGTTGTGTATTATTGTTCATGTGTTCACAGTAGTAGTTTGTTGTAATGGGTTTCCTGTGAAATTTCATTGTACTACTAAGTCCATGAAAGAACCTTAACTATTAAAACCCGTGTGTTTCCCTTATCCATTGAAATGGAAGGCTTGCAGGAAGTAAGATCCTTAACCAGGATTTGAGGTATGGATGCCTTAGTCAGTTTAATAGTGAAATATAGAGTCAAGAAGGCCCGATAAAACCCTTGTTATAATCTTAAAGAAATATCAGAATTGTTAAGTCCAAGATCAGACTTTTTTCCTGAAGGAAAACCTGAATTCAACTAGGATTATTTGTAGCCATTGTATTGGTGTGGAAAGAAGGTCTAGATGATTGATCAAATGGGGTTCTCATCATACTGATCAAGGGATATATTGTAATAGGAATCTGAAGAGGGAAGTTTCGAGTCGATAGGGCCCGTTGATCCATTAGAACATGGCTATGGTGGATTTTGGATCATTGGATCTCGTTGATAGTCTATCGGTGTAAGACCGGTTGGAGGTTTGGATTGGAGGTTAGAAGAGGGAGTCTGATGATAGGGGCTCTAAGGTTTGTAGATATTGCATAGGGTGTCGTGGGATCAAATTCGTCAGATCTCGTGAGAACCGCCCACAGGAAAAGTGTGGAATGGCCAATAACCTTTGATTAAGTGGAGACTCTGAAGTAATCAGAGCCATTGATATCCGACCCCGAGGACCATCCAATCCATTAGAGCATTTCCGTCGGAGTGGAACATGATTTGGAGGAGGAATTACTCCAATGGAAGGAACTTCGAGAAAAATCGAGGTCTTTTGATCGTTGGAAAGGCATGATGAAATGACAGTCATAGATTTTCCATGGGCCCCTTGTGATTACTTGCAAGAGAATAAAGAGGTAGGTGTTAACCATCGAGCAATTTAGAGGCACCATTGTGATTGGCGTTATTGGATCCATAGATTGAGGGTCATTGGATCTATGGAAATGACCCATTGGATCAAACCTCGTCGAAGTGGTTGTCAAGAGGAGAACTGGGTACTCCGACAAGTACCAGTCCGAAAAGCTACAATAGTGAGAGTTGGTAGATGCCGACCATTAGGGGCTTTGATAAGCTAGGGGTTGATGGGCCATGTGGTAGGTGTCATTTCAGTGCCATGTCATATGTGCACAAGTGACGTGGAGCCAAGTGGGTGCCACGTGGAAATGAAGTGACTTATGGTTAAATAAGGCCTTGGAACTTTAAAGGGATGTAACTTTTTATCTAGGACTTGGATTTGAGCCTAATTGCAGTTGTTGGAGAGTTATTTATGAGTAGAAGATGGTGTTTCCCTCAAAAAGAGTCCTTGTTCAGATGGTTGAGGGAAAGAGAATTTTTAATACCCAATCCCTTAAAAATTACATGAGGGGGTTGGGTGTCTTACAAAGTTTTTAACTACCATAGAGTAATTAGAATAAAAAACTCAAGTAGAGTTGGTAGAAGATACAATTTTTCATAAGAAGTTTGGAACTACTAGATAGATCCAACATGAACTTTGGCAAGTTGGGTTGGAAGGGAAACTTTTGAGGCAAGTCCAAATGGTACTCTAGGGAGAAGGTGCGGAAAATATTTCCTCACCCCATTCAGTAAAATATTTTGCAGACCAAAATCCTCCCTAAATGGGGAGTTATGATCTGGAATCAATCATCATACAATTTTTCATCTGTCTTGATACTTTCTGAGTGGAAAAATTGGCCCTGAAAGGTATTTTGTTGATCTTAAATTGATCATTATATAATTTCTCATATATCTTAGTACTCTTTGGGTGGAAAAATTGGCCTTAAGAGGCCTTGTGTTGTGGTTCAAGGTGTTTTTCATAGCCGTGTATTCTAAAAATATTACTTTATAGTCGAATAATGGTGTTTTCTCCCATGACCATGTCAAAGGCCTCGAGATTCATAACTAGTGTTCAAAATATTCTAATAATGCTTGTAGCCCTATGTGGAAGACAAGGATGCCCTTAGGATGTCTTATGTGGTATTTTGAGTCATTATTCTTCACCTATATGCTTAGAATCTCCCTTTATAGACTAATTCTTGGGATTCATTTGCAAAACATGTCTAAGACCCTAAGAGTAATACCTAGTGTTGAAATTTTCCTAATGTCACTAGTATCCTCATTCATAGGCCAAGGATATCATTTTTTAGGTCACATGTGGTAGTTCGAGGTGTTGTTATTGGACCTTGATACCTAGAAGCATCCTTTATGTCCTAAGGCCTAGATTTATTTCCCTTACCATGTACCCATACCTAATGCTCAAATCCTCTTAATGCCATTGATATCTTGACTTCGAGGTAAAGGATATACATTGGGAAAAAAATTACTCACAATAGTGTGTGCATGTAACATCCCTGGGTTTTAATCCCTATGAATTATAATGTAATTGTATAAATGTGAATTAGGTTGGTGAGCCAATGTGTTGGGGAGAGGATCCTATATTGATTAATTGTGGTCAAGGGATGAATTGCATATTATGAACATTGAAATAATCAATAAAATAAATAATCGCTAGCTGCAATACGAAAGGAATGAGGAACGATGGGGGGCTATGATTCCACAAGAGAGAGGGTTCCAGGGGGGGATTATTCATGGGTATCAATCCAAAGCCACATTCGTGAATTGTTATCATTGTGTATAACCTTATAATTGATGTGGAGTGTGTTGAAATCCAATCATTTAACTCCTTTAAGAGGGTGGGTGTGAGGAGTTACATCCCATAGTTATTGGAGAGCATGGGAATGAGTACAAATAGCCTAGGGAAGAGTGTAAGTCAAGTCAAGAAACCAAACAAAGAGAGGAAATTCATATGGCCAAGGGGGCAGTTTTTGGACAATCACGTTTATGGATGAAGAAGAGATTTTACATGTAGTTTTTGGGCAGTAAAGGAAGAACATACGGCTAGAAAGAGGACCAACCATGGTATACTAAAGGTAGCCATTGTTTGGTTGTGTTTTATGTTGATAAAGAGGCATGTGTGCCTGCAGAAATGGGTTGCAAGCTCGTAGTGCATCTTCTTGTTAAGAAAATGAATCAAGAGCCTTGTGAGGACTGTTGTGAAAACATCTTGGTTATATGAATGTTCCTGAGGGTCCCCAGCTAAGATTTCATGTCTAACCGAGTGCACTAGGGGCCCTGATAAATGAATGGTACAACCTGAGTGACTGTGAGCAATGAAGGGGGTACATTCCTTGGGTAGTGTTCGACAACATAGGTATTCCAACAGAGGATGAACACCTTTAGTAACCACTCACACACCCATATCAAAGATCAACAAACCAATGTTTTGACTTGGTAAAACCCCTACAAGGAAACATCCACAACCCTATCCAACATGGCCACTTGGAGCAATTTATTAATGCAAAAGAAAAATATTGCAGAGAAATTTTATAAGAGAGTTTTTCATAATCGATCATCGGAAAATCACCCTCCATGCTCTTTAAATAAAGATCATGGAACAATCGGGTGTTAAGCCATGGATCAATGTATCCATTAAGATCGAGGAGAATATGAACCATCGAATCACTCTATGTCGGGAACATATCATGACTGTCATATTTCCTAACTACAAATTCATACTAATGCATACTAAAGAAACACACTTTTACCTAATGACACATTAGACCAAGTATATCTTAACTAACTCCTAAGTGTCTAAATGACCTAACATCCCCCCTTAAAAAAACTTCATATAAGATTGAAGGATTTTAAAAAGTGACACAATAGGAGAAGGAGGGAGGCACTAGAGCCTATCCCCCCTTAATGTCAACTTCTTGAACTCCCAACATAGATCGAAGTTTGGAAAACTTCGCTTATGTAAGATACTTTGTGAAAATGTATGCACCTTGATCTTCTGTACGAAAAAAGAGCACTTCAATAACTCAATCATGAATGATCTTTTTGATGAAATGCATGTGTAGATTGATGTGTTTGTTGCACTAATGTTGAAATAGGTCTTTTGCAAGCTTGATGGCACTCTGATTGTCACACCAAAGGCTAGTTAGATGTTGTTGTTGGAATCCAAACTCTGGAAGGATTTTTTGAAGCCACAAGGCTTCCTAACTTGCATTTATCATTGCTTGATACTCTGCTTCTGCTAAAGAAAGTGCAATATCTTGTTTTTTCCTACATGCCCAAGTGACAAGTCTTGAACCAAGGCTAAAAACATAACTTCCAGTAGACATCCAATCATCAGAGTCACCATCCTAATCTGACTCAATGAAACCAACCAATATAGGAGTCCCCCCTGAACTGTAATGTATCCCAAAATAAATTGTACCCCAGACATACCGAAGTATCCTTTTAACTTCTTTCTAGTGGATTTCATGGGGTGTTTGCATATACCAGGAAAGAATACCAACAACAAAGGAAATATTAGGATGAGTATGATTCAAGTATAAGAGGATACCAACTAACTGATGGTACAAAGTGGCATCAACTTCAGGAGAAGTACAGGTGGAAGCAAGCTTGACATCATACTGGAAGGGAGAAGGGGCTCGTTTACAATCTTCCATGTGGAATCAATGAAGGTCACAAGCATACTTAGACTGGGAAAGAAAAAATCCTTCATTGGTTTGCAAAACTTGGAGGCCAAGGAAATAGTACAAAAATCCTAATTCTGTCATTTCAAATTTCTTCTTAAGGTTGGTTTTCACATGGTTTAAAAGCTTTGAGTCACTACTAGTAAGGATAAGGTCATCAATATAAAGAAAAAGGATTATGAGATTGATTCCTACTTTCTTGGTATAGACATTAGGATCATAATGCCATCTAGAAAATATGTTGTCAATAAGAAAGTTGTCCATTTTGGCATACCAAGCTTGGGGAGCTTGTTTAAGACCACAGAGAGATTTCTTAAGGCGACAAATAAGGCTAGAGTCATTCTGGACAGAGCCAAGAGGTTATTTCATGTATATTTCTTCTTGAAAATCCCCATGAAAGAATCTAAATTTAACATCCATTTGATGGACCTCTCATTTATGTGAGGCAACAAGGGAAAGAACAAGATGAATGTAATCCATTTTGGCTACGGGGGCAAAGGTTTCATTATAGTCAATTCCTTCAACTTGGGAAAATCATTTGGAAACTAACCGAGGATTTCTCTTTCAACACTTCCATATGATGCATACTCAGTTCTTGTAGACCCATTTACATCTGACAAGTTTTATTCCTTTCGAAAGAGGTAAAAGATCCCAAGTATCGTTTACCATTAAAGAACAATATTCTTCATTCATTGGCGTATCCCAATCTGGATGACTTGAAGCTTCTGCAAATGTCTTTGGATCATTAGTCTCTGAAAGTTGAGCCAAAAGAGAATAGGATCATTGAAATTGTGAACGTGTCTGACGTTGATTTGAAGGATCACCAGTTGTTTCTCATGTTGAACAGACCCTTCTAGGAAGTGGTGGTGTTGGTGTTGTTTCAGGTTCAATGGACTCATGTGGAGGAAGGTGAGCAAGCGTAGGTGGATTTTCATCCTCATTGTCATCATCTGAAGAAGAAACCATAATAGGAAGAGAAGAAGGCACAAACGTTGAAGATGGATCATAGGCCAAAGAAGGCACAATCATCGAATTAGGCTTGCAGGCCAAGAGATTTTCATCAAATTTAACATCTCTTATAATAATGATCTCATTACAATGTGGTTAAAGAAGAGTATGGTTATAATAATGATCAAAATAACCATCAAATATACACTTGTCACTTTTAGGTTGCAATGCTTTCCTTTTCTTATCAGGAATGTGAGTCCATTCTATACTGTCAAATACATGGAAGTGACTTACATCAGGTTTAATTTTAGTCCATGCTTCTTATGGTGTTATATTTTTAAGAGCCTTTGTGAGAGTGTGATTTACTATGTAATTTTCACAGTTGATGGCTTTTTCCCAATACATTAGACTTAATCCCTTAGATTGGATCATACAATTAGCCATTTATTTTATTGTGTGGTTCTTTCTCTTAGCAACACCATTTATTTTTGGTTTATATGGAACAATGTGTTGCATTTGGATGCCATGTGTAGTGCAGTAACTTGTAAAATTATTGTTCACATGTTTTCCTCCATTATCTATTATTAACCTTTGAATTTGATGTCCAGAATGATTTTCAACAAGGGACTTGTAGGCCAGAAACTTGTCAAAAACTTCTCTCTTAAGTTTTAAGAAGTAAACCCAACTATGTCCAAAAAAATTCATCAATGAAAGTTAAGAAATACTTGCACCCAGAAAAAGAAGGAGAAGAAAGTGGACCATACAAGTCATTGTGAACAATCTACAAAGGGCCCAAGGCATGCCAAAATGCACGTTTGTCAAAATTATCCCGATGATGTTTTTCGATAACACAACCGGCACAAACACCATCTCTGCATGAAATAAGAGGAAGACTAGTCACCATCTATTGATTACATAGTTGCTACAATGAGCGATATTTTAGATGACCAAACCGCTCATGCCAAAGTTTGCTCAAGTCATCATTATGATAAACAAAAACTGATGGAAAAGATTATGACCCAAAGTTGTCAAAATTGTACAACCTGGTAATATCATCAACAATTCCAATTGCAAGAACATGTTGAGGATATTTGAGATCCTTGATTACAACTTGGTGAGGTGGATACTCTATGGTTTTAAGTTCACTTGAATGAGTGATTTGATATACCGATAGAAGTTTACAGGAAAGACTTGGAACACATAATACATCATTGAAATGACCATTATCTACCTGAATTATTCTAGATCCTACAACACTAAGAGATCTATCATCACCAACAAATATTTTCTTGGTGTTACATTCATTTAGAGTGGAAAATATGGCTTTCTCCTTATCCATATGATAAGATGCTCCGGAATCAATAAGCCACTCATCAGAAGAAGAAGTTGCACTGAAGGAGAAACTAGAAGCAGAAAGTGCATTTCCATGAGAAGAAGAAGAAGAATTAGAATCAATACTGATGTTGTGCTTCTTCATCGTTGCTTCTAAATAAGCCATATTCTTGATACATTTGGACTCATCATGACCATATGTCCCACAAAAGTTTCATTTTTTGTCAGTCTTCTTATTTTTAGATTTTGATCCTTTGTCACAATTAGGAGTTGAAGTTGTCTGAGTGGGTTTGGGACCCTTGTTTTGCTTATTGTTGTGGCGAGGATGTTGCTTCTTAGGATTCTTTGGTTTATCTTTTTTTTTGGGATACTAAGGATTTTTTGGAGGTATTTGTAGTGCATATCACTCTAAGTTGTACAAGCTTATGTTTCTCTCTAATCAAAGCATCACAAAATCACTCAAGAGTGGGTTTTTGATAAGATTTCCCTAGAGCATCTCTCATGGCATAAAAGGTGGTACAAACACAGAATATGCACTACCTAGCTTAGAAGGAATAATATAGATGCAATTCTCTTTCTCCGTCTTTATGTTACACTCTTCACAAAAAATTCTAAGTGTTTTAAACTCAGATAGATAGTCTTCAATGCAAGAAAAAACAATTGGAATTAAAGTTAATATCTTGTTTTCTAACTGTTGTGCTTGAATAATATTGTGTTTACCAAACACAGATTCAAGATTCTCCCAAACTTCATCGGGGTCATTAATTTATTGAAGGTGGAAACTTAAATAAGGAGAGATGGACTTTCTGATCAGTCTGCATTCTTCGTCATTCCTATTATCCCATTTGACTTTATTTTCATCATCAGTGGGTTCTTTTTTCTTTCCCAAGGTAATCTAGTACAAGCCTTTACTTCTTAATAAATCCTCCATATGGGATTTCCATTGAAAGTAGTTGGTGTTAGTAAGAAAAAAGATCATTGGAAGAATCTATATTAAATATGCCGACAATATGGATTTAATAAATGAAACTGATGATCTGGATGGAAAGATATTGAAAAATTAGGCGGTTTTAAAAAAAAACCAGCACTGAAAATGGACTTCGCATGTGAAAGTTATGCCCTTTTAAAAAAAAAAACATAAATGGTAACCAAAGAGCCACGTGGAAAGTAGAAGTT